>JAJMZS010003657.1:0-10561 GCA_023807205.1 Isotricha prostoma | reverse complement strand
GAGGACAAAGTAAAGATATAAGAATATATAGAAATGATAATTATGAATGTATTCAAACAATTCAAAATGCTCATGATAATGATATTAAAGGTTTTATTGAATTAAAAGATTGTTCAATTGCTTCATTTTCAAATGATAAAAGAATAAAAATATGGTGTTTTTAATTAATAATATTATTGATGTAATTTGATATAAAGAAAAGGCACATCTTTTTTAAAAATATTAAGAAATTAGGAATATAAAAAATTTAAATTAAAATATTAATTTTCTAATTTTAACAAAATTTATTAAATTATCAATCTTTTAGAATAAATTTATAAAAAAGATTAAAATTTTAGTGATATAAAATTTTTATTTGCTTTTTATTTTTTATAATTCTTTTTTAAACAAAATTTTCTTATTCATAAAAAATAAATTTAGTAATAAAATAAATATTATTGTTTTCCTTTAATCAAACTATTTAATGTTAACTCTTTTTATAAATTATTATATAAATAATATAATATTAAAATAATATAAAAAAATATTCCATTAACTATATATTCAAATAAAAAACTACAAAAAAAAATTATTATGAAAAAACTTAATTAATTTAATAATTTTTTTATTTAAAAAAATAAAAAATAATGAGAAGAATAAGTCAAATATTACGAGCACCAATTAGAAATATTGGAAAATATAAAAATAAAAATGATTTCATAGAACAAGAAAAGAAAAAAAAAAGTAAAAAAATATTAAAAATAAAAATGAGAATATATAAAATATTTCATGATAAATATTCAAATCCTTATATTTATAAAGCAATTCCACAAGATTTAAAAGATAATATTAAAGAAGAACAAATTCCAACTTATTTTTCATATTATAAAATAATAAAATTATGTAATAATATTCCTTCTCATTTTTTATCTATTTATCATGAATTAAATTTATTTTATGATTTTCAAAATCAATATGTTAATAAATTATATTCTTTATTTGAATCTAATTTAATAATTAAATATTCAATTTATAATGAATGTACTTTTTTTCCTAATTTTTTTCCTTTGGGATTTAATATTTATTTAACTTTAAAGAAATATTTAAATAAAGAAAAGAAATTAAATGAAATGATAATTGAAAAAAATATCTTTTTAAATGAAGAAAAAAAAAAACAAAAATCTTTAATAAATTTAGATAAAAATATTCAAGATGAACAAACAAATAATATTTTAGATTCTTTAAAAAAAGAAAATGATGAAAGTGAATCTTATTCTGATTATGATAATGGTATTTTATCAAAGAAAAAAAAAGATAAAAATAAAAGAGGAAATGATTCAATTAATTCTATTATTCAATTAACTAAAAATATAACAAAAATAGAAAAAGAAGAAGAAAAAAAGAAATTAGAAAAAAAAAAGAATAAAAAAATAATAATTGATGCTTTTTCTAAATTTAAAAAAAAAGAATCTGAATTAATTAAAGATTTTAATAATGATAAAATAAAAAGAAAAACTGAAAGATTAAAAACTTTAAAAATAACTAAAAATAGTTTATTAGATTTAAGTAAAAAAACTATAGTACAAGTTGATAATGAAAAAAATAATTTAGAAGAATTGTATTATTTTAATAATAGTAAATTTAAAAGTACTTTTGATTTTATAACAAATTTAAAAGAAAAAGAAAAAAAAGAAAAATCAAAAAAAAATGTAATAAAACAATGTATTGATATAATAAAAGATAAAAGAATAATAGAAAAACAAAAATATCATAAACAATTTTTTATTGAAAGTCATTTTAGATCAATCACTCAAGATATTTTAAGTATAAATGATTTATTTGAAAATGAAAAAGAATTAGAATCTTTAAATAAAACTAATTCATTATTCAGAAAAGTTAATCAAAATGAAATAAATGAAAAAAGGAAATATAGAAATTTATATCATTTTGATAGTTTGTTAACTTGTCCTAATATTTATAAAAATAAAAATTTTTATACAATTCAACCAAAAAGTAAATTTAAATTAAGAATCAGAGACAAGAAAAATGGAAAATAATTTTTTTATTTTTTAAATTTTTGAGTGTATAATAATATTATAATATAATAATTTATAATATTTGTAATTTAATAAAAAAAAATTTTATTTTTCTAAAAATCCACTTGAACTTGAAATTATTTTTCCATTTATTTTTCTTATATTTATTATTGGAAATCCACCTTTCCACATATGACCATTTGTATGACGAGCACAAATAATTGACCAATATTCATTATATTCATTTACAAAAATTTTATATTCATTATTGAGATCAATAAAAGGATATTTTTTCTTAATTATTTGTGTTCCAATTTCTTTTGCCTCATCAATTGTGTTTATAGAATGTGATGAACTAAAAAAATTAATAATTGTATCATTAAATATCATCATTGTACAAAGTGTAGAAAGTCCTTTTATTATATTCATTTTTTTTTTTATAATAAAAAATAGAGTTTTTATAAAGTTTTATTTTTATAATTATTTTAAGTATTAAATTTAAAAAAATTATTATTTATATATTTATTTGAACTTAATAAAGAATAAATTTTAATTTTTTGATGAAAAATCTATTAAAATTTTTTTATCTTGATATGATATTTTATCCATTAAATTATAACCTTTATTTAAAAATTCATTCATTGATATTTTATTTTTTTCTTTAAAATTATTAAAAATAGGTGATAATATAATTATAATTTGAATTGGAATTTTTTGTGATTTTGTATTATCTAATTCAATATAACCTTTATTTTCATAATCTAATAATAAAAATATTTTTCTTAAAATATTTTTTTTATCCATTTCATTAATTTTTTCATTAATATAATCATTATTATTCATATTTTTATTATCATTTATAACTTTATCATTTACAAAAAACTTTTTTTTAAGTTTTCTTATATCAATTCTTTTTTTATTTGGACTTAAATTGATATTTTTTAAAAAATAAAAATTATTTTTTTTTTTATAAATCATACTATTATTTTTTTCTTTAGCATCACTATTATTAAAAAATACAATTTTTTTTCTTTTATTTAATCCAGAAGAATTAATTAAAGAAGGAGAAAAAGAATTATTTTTAAAATTATCATTATTATCTTTTTTTACTTTATCTCTTGAATGAAAAAAATGATTATTTCTTTCTGATTTTGAATTTGATAAATTTGAAAAAAAATTTTTATTATATTTCTTTTTTTGTTGTGATGATAAAGACTTTCTATAAATTTTATTAATTCTTTCACTATTTTTATTTTCCATTAATTGATATGAATTTGAAAATTCTTTTAAACTTAATTTTTTTTTATTTAAATTTATATGAATAGGAGAATTTAATTTAGAAATAAAAATTGATTCATCATGAATTTTATTTTGATAAACTTCATCTAATATACAACAATTATTTATAGAATTTTTAATTTCAAAATTTTTGTCTTTTTTTTTATTTGAATTATTTTTTTTAATTTGTACAATTTTATTATTTATATAAATTGTTTTCTTTGGTTTTTTTATATAATCTTCGTTTAATATTTCATATTTATTTTTTTTATATATATTATTATTATTATTATCATTTTTTTTATTAATGTGAATTTCAGTATTTGATAAATTATCTCTTACTTGATTTGGACTTAATCTTTTATTTTTATTTTCATTATTAAAACTTTTATACTTCTTATTTAAATCATTGAAATTTGTTCTTGATTTTTTTTTATAATAGTTAGTATTATTTAAAATATTATTTTTAAAATTATTAAAAAATTCTTCATAAGATAAAACTTTTTTTCTCATTTGATAAAAGTCAAAATTATCACTTAAATTTTTTTCTTCTTCCTTTATTTTTTTATTTTCTCTATTAAATTTCTTATTTTTCTTATTATTAAAATATTTTTCTTCATTAAAATTTTTATAACTTCCATAATTATAATTATGGTTTAAATTATTATTATCAAAACTAAAATCATTATAATTATTAATATTATCATTCTTTTCATTAAATATATAAAAATTTTCATTATTATTTTCATTTAAATTTTCATTATTATTTTTATTAAAATTTTCATTATTATTATTTTCATTATTAATATTATTTTTAAAATTTAAATTTTGACAATTTTCTTTTTCCTGATTTTCACTTTGATTAAACTCTTCAATTAAATCAATTCTTCCTTTTGTTCCACTAAAATCAATTTTTTCATTATTTCTATGATTATTATATAAATCCATAATTTGAATATCATTCATTTCATTTAAATTTTTTTCAATATCATTATCAAAACAATTAAAATTACTATTATTATTATAATTATAATAATTATGATTTAATTTTTCAAAACTATTAATTTTTTTTTTTAAACTTGAAGTTTCTGTTATTTGATTTATATTATCTTCATCTTCATCAACTTCTTCAATTGGTTCATTTTCAATTTTTTTTTCTTTTTTTTCATAAGGTAAATTATTAACTAATTTAATTATTTCTTCAGTTAAATAAGATAAAGATGAAAAATCTAAATTATGAATTTTACAAAATTCATATGCAACTTCTTCTGGTTTTGAATTTTTAAATATTTTAATACTTTCATTTTTTCCTTTATTTAATTCTACTGTCATTATATAAATTGGTTCTTCTATTTTTTTATTTTTTATATGAGGATGTGGAATTTTTGTATTTTTGTTATTTATAATTTTAGGATTATAGAAATTTGATTCTTCTGTTTTTTCATTTGAATTTGAATTTGAATTGTTATTATTATTTGAGTTTAACATTGTTTTTTGTTTATATAAATTTTAAAATTTAATTTTTTGATTTGAAAATTTGAATATTTTTTTTATATTTAATTTTTATTTTTTTAAATTTAATTTGTATTTTATTATTTTAATTTTAAAAATGAAAAATAAATTTTTTTTTTGACTTTTTTTTTTTAAGAAATATAAAGTTTTTATATTTATTTTAAATCAATTAATAAATTTATTGAGTTTAAAATATTATCTAAATATTCTATATCATTTATTTCTTTTATTTTATTATTTAAATCAGATATTTGAATTTTCAAAAATTTAGCATATTTATTTTTAATATTAGGATATTTAGTTAAAAGAGCAATAATTTTCTCTTTAATTTCAAATATTTCTAATTTTTCTTCTTTTTCTTGTATTTTATTTATTTCATCATCTGTTAATTTATTCTTATCTTTTTTTCCAGAATATAAATTTTGATAATTAATATTATCTTTATTTTGAAAAGAATTATTATAGCTTTTATCATTTAAAATATTAAAATTACTTGTTTCAGTATTTTTTTTATTTGAATAATCAAAATTTTCATTTTTTAAATTTATTTTTGACAAATTAATTTTTTTTACATTTTCTTCATTAATTGTATTTTCTATATTTAAATTATCATTATCTAAAGAAATTATTTTATTATTTTCTTCATCTTTTTTATTTTTAATTTTATTTAAATCATCATTTTCTTGAAAATTTGGAAATAACATTTTAATATATTGTAATGTTTCTGATTTATAAAATGATATGTAAATATTAAAAATATTTTTTTCAAATAATTTTTCATCATTTTCAGGTTTTAATTTTAATATTAAATCATTTATTCTTTTGAAATCAATTTCAATAGTCTTTTTAATTATATTAATAACTTCTTCATTATTTGTCAATTCCATAAGATTCTTTTAAATATAGTTAAAAAAGAACTCAATTAAATAAATATTTTATTAAGTATTATATTATTTACTAAGAATATTTTTAACTTTTTCCAAAATTAATTTTAATTAAATAATTAAATATTAATAAATGTATTTTAATTAACTTTTTCTTTTTCTTTAATTCTAAAAAAAAGAATAGAAATAGTAACAACAACACAAAATAAAACAACAAGTGTAAAAATATTGACATCTTTTTTTTCTTCATTTTTAAATTCTTTTTCTTCAAATTGAACATTTTCTTTTTTATTTTCAATAACTTTTTCTTCTTTAATCAAATCTTCTTTTTTAAAAGCAAATTTTTCTTTAACATCTTTATTACGATTAAAAAGTCTTTGTTTATAAATAAAAACAGTATCTTCTAAAGTAACATTTTTTTTACTCAAAAGTAAATCATTAAAATTATCTAAATTAGAAGAAAAAAAACCAATTTGAAATTCTTTATTTTCTAAAAAATCCATTCTATTACTTTTTTCATCACTTTGATGATAATTCATACACATTTGTCTTATTTGAAAAGGAGTATCATAACTAAAAAATATATTTCTTGTTTCAAAATCATAATTAATATCAAATTTTATTTTTCTATCATTAATCCCATGATCTAAACAATTTCCATGTTTAATTTTTTCTTTTTTAATTGAATCAATTAATTTTTCATTTTCTGCAAAAACTAATTTATAAAATGCTCTATATTGATATCTAAAATTAACAAACATTATAATTCCAAATCCAGTTATTTTTGTATCAAAAGTTAATTCTTTATAATTATTATCAATAAGAAACCAAATTGAAAAAAATGAACTTTTTTCATTATGTGGATTAAGACTTATTGTAGTTTGAAATAAAAATCTTGTTGTATTAAATTTTTCCTTATTTATTATTGAACCTTTTGAATTTGTATTATTTTTTGTTAATTGGAATATTGTATTATTTATTATTTTTGCATCATTTGATAAATAAAAATTTTTTATTTTTGGTTTATTTATATTGTTATCAAAGGAAAAAGTATTAATCAATTGATGATAATTATATAATGGATTATCTTCACTGCAACGTTCGGCAAGGATAAAATTATATATTATTGAATATATAATTAATAATGACATTTTATTTATTAAAGAATAATATATGAAATAATAAAAAATTAATGTTTTATATTATATTTTATCATTAAATATTTGTAAAATAATTTTTTTTTGAAAACAATAAAAAAGAGATTTGTGAATTAAATTTTATTTTTTATTTAATTTATTTATTCACTTACATCTTGTAAAATTTCTTTTAAATTTTCATTTTGTTTTTGAGATATATTTTAATTAAATTCCTTTTTGTATTTGAATTTAATTATTTTAGTTTTAAATTAAAATCAAATTTACCTACTTCTCATTTATTAATGAATCATTAATAAATGATTATACTTTTTCTTTTATTTCAGAATAATCATTTTTGTATAATTATTTATTAATGAATTTAATTTGTTAATTTATTTTTTATATTTTTTATTTCTTTAATTACACAAAATTTTTTACATTATCTTTCTTTTTTGTTAAATAAATGAAATTAATAAGGTTAAAAATACTTTTAAATTTTTCATTTTTTTTTTTATATAATTAAAAAATTAATTTAATTTTTTTGTATTTAATTTTAGTTTTTTATATTTTTGACATAAAGTACTAAATATTAAATAAAAAATATATTAAAGTTATTTTTAAATATAACTAAAAAAAATTTATAAAATATAATAAAAATATAAAAAAATTAAAAATAAATGTTAACATATTCAAATAAAATTCAAAAACATCAAAAAAATAAATCAATTCCCTTTCAAGGTGTAATTAAATATTACACAAATATTCAAAATAAAAATATAAAAAGATTAAATTTGATAAATATTACAAGTCAAAATATTTCAAATTTATCTTCTAAAACAATAAAAAAAGAAAAAAATTGTAATATTTCAACACAAAAAATAACAAATATTCAAATAAATAATAATCTTCAAGTTAAATCTATGGATAATATTTTTTTTAAATTTGATAGTAAGAAAAATTTTGAAAGTAATAAGAAAAGAAAAATAAAAGAAAGTTTTTTAAAAACTTTTTCTCCTATATATAAAAATAAAAATACTTTAAAGAAAAAAAATACTATTGATAAAAGTTATATAAATCATAAAAAAAATATGAAAATTATAAATAAAGTAAAATCAATTTCAATTGAAGAATCAATTAAAAATAGTGACAATTCAATTAATAAAAAAAATCAAACAAATAAAAAAAATATAAAATATAAAATATCAGTAACAGAAAATTTTAAAAATGAGACAAAAAAAATAATTTATAAACCAAAAATAAAAATTACTAAAAATATAAAAAATAATAATTTAAATGTAAAAAAACAAGAAAAAATAAATTTAAAAGAAAATAAAACAACAATAAAATATAATTTAAAAAAAAAAACAGAAAGAACAAAAAATATAAAACAAATAAAATTAAAAATTCCTTTTTTTAGAAATACAACAACACAAAAGAATAATATAAAAAAAAAGAGTTTAAATGAAAAAGAAAAAAAAATAAAAGAAAAAAAAATAGAAAATAAAAAATTAGAAAATAATAATATAAATAATAATAAGCAAATAATAAAAACAGAAGAAAATAAAAAATCAAAAAAAAAAGTAAAAATAAAAGATATAATAAAAAAAGAAAGTGAAAGTGATGAAAATATAATTGATGATTTATATAATTCTGAAGATTGTCTAACAAAAGATTTAGATGAAGATTTATCTTTTATATCAAAAAATAAAGGAACAATAAATGATAGATATCTTATTAAAAAAAACCCTCTATTAAATAAAATATTAAATAATAATAAAAAAGAAACTTTAAAATTAAAAAATAATGAACAACATTTTAAAAATCATTCTTTAACTTTTCCTATTCAAATTTCTACTAAATTTGAAGATAAAAAACAATTTAAACTAAATCAAATTAATAGAAAAAATTTAAATATAAGTCAAATTTATATAAGAGAAAATAATTTTAATATTGAATATTCAAATGAAACTAATGATGATGATTCTACAAGTTATATTAATAATATTGATATTTCTTGTTCAAGTGATGAAAATGATATTAAAGTAAATGAAAATAAGAAAGAAATTAATTATAATAATAATAATATTCTATTAAAACATTCTCAAAAATTTTTTACTTATATTCCTTTATTTTCAAAATTAATTTTTCCATATTGTAATTTAGAAATATTAAATACTTTAACATTAATAAACAAAAAAATTTACAAATCATTTCTTCCAATAATATATTTAAAATTAAAAGAAAAAATATTATTAATAAATAAAAGTAAAGATAAAGAAATAAAAACAAAAATAAAAAAAAAATCATTTAAATATTCTCCATTATATAAAAATGTAAAATTTATAGAAAAAATATATTATGAAAATTTATATAATTATAAAAGTTCATATGATTTAATAATAAAAAAAGATTTACCAAGAACATTTCCAGAAAATATTTTATTTAAAGAAGGAACAAATTTTTATAATAAATTATATAGAATTTTATCATCTTATTCGAATTATAATAAAAAAATTGGTTATGCACAAGGATTAAATTTAATTACAGCACAAATAATTTTAATATTTGAAAAAGAAGAAGAAATTTTTTTATTTTTAGATTCAATTGTTAATAGATTTTGTTTAGAAAGTTTAATTGGAATTAATAATTATTTATTAATTAAAAAATTAGATAAAATATGTACTTTAATTAAAAATTTTTGTAAAAAAGTTAGTTTTTATTTAGAAAATAATAATTTAAGTTATGAATTTTTTATTGCTAATTGGGTTTTAACTTTATTTTCTAATTCAATGAATATTGAAAATTTAAATTTAATTTGGGATTTTATGATTATTTTTGGATGGAAATTTTTTTATTTTTTTGTTATTAGTGTTATTAATTTTTATGAAAATGATATTATTTCATATAATCCTGATCAAATCTCTGAATTAAAAAAAAATTTATTATTTTCTGATAAATTTATTAAGAATATTGAAAATATTATAAATCAAACTTTTCATTTAATGGAAATTAATTATAATATGATTGATTAATTAAATATTGTTTTTTATTTTATGATTAAATAAAATAAATATATTTTATAATAATTTAAAGTTTCTTATTTTATATATCATTTGATAATCAATTAAAAATATTTAAATAAAGTGGAATTGCTAATATCTATCTTTTAGTTTATATATATATATTACTATTGTTCATTTTCAAGTTATATTATTCAATTTATTTTTAATATGATAAAAGTTTCTATTATATCTTTTAATCAAAAAATTTTTAATTTGATAAAAAAATACATGTTCAATATTTTGAAAAATATTTTTTATATTTAATTGAATTATGAATAATAAAAAAATATAAAATAGATTAAGATATAAAAAGATAGGATAAATCTATTAATCAATTAGCACAAATTTTATAGTTTTAAATTTTATTAATTTAAACATTTAATTTTTTAAAAACTCCATATTTTTATTCTTTTATCATTTGAAAATGAAGCAATTGAACAATCTTTTAATTCAATAAAACCTTTAATATAATCATCATGAGCATTTTGAATTGTTTGAATACATTCATAATTATCATTTCTATATATTCTTATATCTTTACTTCTTCCTCCAACTATAAATATTCCTTTATCTTCAATTAAAGTTATTCCATTACATTGAAATGGATTATTAATTTCTTTAATTATATTTAAATTTAATATTGAAATTACTTTTAATGAAGTAGTTCCTTTTCC
>JAJMZS010003656.1:0-10572 GCA_023807205.1 Isotricha prostoma | reverse complement strand
AGTCTTTAAAAGAGTGATTACACATTTATTTTAAATAAAATTAAGTTAAATGAATAATTATTCTTCTATAAAAATTTTATATAAACTAGCATGCTTATTCAATATAATATTTTTTTGAAATTCAATGAATAATATATTATTTAATGATGAATATTTAATATAATTTTTTATCTATTATTAAAATAAACTGCTTATAATAATATTTCTTATTTAATAATATTTTTATAGACAACAATAATTGATATATTAAATTCAATTAATATAAAAATATTTATAATTTTATTTGTTAATAATTAAAAATAACATTCATAATAAAATTTATGAATTATAGTTATATCATCATATTTATTTTACATCTAAATTATATAAAAATTAAATTAGGTTTTCAAAATTAAAATTATCATTATAAAATTTATCAAATTTCATGAAAGATTAATCTGTAATTTTATTATAATTAATAAAAATTTGACTATAAATAATTTTGATATTTAATATTTATTTGAAATATTCTTAAAAAATTGAATTTTTTTTATATATATTAACAAATACTGATTTTCATAATAATTTATTAAATTCAAAATCAAAAAATATATTTAATAAAAATAAAAAAAACAAACAAAAAACAAAAAATTTAAAATAAAAAAAATAAAATTTTAATATACAATTCCAAAAAAAATAATAACAAATGATATTAATATATTAAATCAATAAAAAAATAAAAATTAATTAAATAAAATGCAACAGTCAAAAGACCAAAACGGAGAACCAAAAAGAAATAGACGTCAAAAAGAAACCCAAGAAGATAGATTAGATAAAATTGAAATAAAAGGAAACGAAAAAGCTCGTTTAGATTATGTATTCAATAAACTTTGTGCACTTGGTAAAATATTTATTTAATAAAAAATATTTTATAAAAATTTAGAAGCTGAACCAAGTTCTGATGAAGATTCAAAAGAAAAACTTTACAAGAAAAAAATAGAAGAAAGAGCAAAAGCAAAACAAATGAAAATTCCAAAATCTAATTTTAAAAGTAAAATAATGGAAAATTCAAAAAAAAAAAAAAAATATAAAGATGATGATGAAGAGAAAGAAGAAGATGAAGAAAAAGAGAAAAAAAAGAGAAAAAAAAATCGTAAAAAATTCTCAAAAAAAGCATTAAGAAAAGTAATTCCGACATTATGTGAAGAATATGCAAAAGATGATTTAGAAACAATGATTTGGGAAGCAGATCAAAATTTAGATGGTTACGTTTCAGAAAAAGAATTTGAAAATTTATATAAAAAATGTATTACAGATGAAAAAACAGAAGAAACTAAAAAATTATTTTATTTAATTCAATTTTTAATGTATGATAAAGATGAAAAACATACAATTACTGTTGAAGATACACTTGAAATTTTATGTGCAAGATATCCAAATAATGTTGATCAAGTTATTGATTCTATTTTTGACGTCGAAACCGGAGAAAAAGATGCTAAAGGTAAACCTAAGAAAGTTAAAAGAGAATGTATTAATTATATTGAATATAGAGATAAAATGCATGCTTTGTCTATGGAAAGAAGAAATGAAATTAATAATGCTAAAAAAATCTTTTGTGATAAACTTAAGGATGAAGCTTTGGAAAATGCTAGAAGTAAGAAATATAATAGTTAAATCGGGATTTTTGGGTTTTTTTTATTTTTTTTTATTTTATATTATTTTGTCTTTTTGTTTATTTTTGATTAAAAAAGAAGGAATTTTTTAAAATGTTTTTATTTTTAATTTTTTATTTTTTTTTGTTTTTTTTATTTATTTTTTTAAAAGTGGAAAATAAGTTAAATAATTTATTGTTTTTAGTTATTTGATTGAGTTGTTGTACATTAATAACTTTTATTATTACTTTCTTCAATTGCAAAATTTAATATAGAATCAATTTGAGAATCAGAAAAAGTTGATTTTTTAATATCAATAATTAAATACCTTAACCTTTCATTAAATCTAAAAATAGGATATTCCTTAATTCTAGAAATAATTAACTCAACTTTTTTTTTAAAATCACTTTCTTTAAAATCTTGAGTTTTAGGCATTATACAATTAAAAATAATATAAAAATTAGCTTCTTTCAAAGATTCTTCATTCATTAAAATAACTAAATCTTGTAAACTAGTTAAAATAGTTTCTTGTTCAGTTAATTCAATAACATAAATAACTAATTTAACATTTAAAGTTCTATAAAATATAGGCCAAAAATCTTTATTTACTTTATCTCCTCCTAAATCCCAAATATTAAAAACATTACCATTACTTAATGTTCTATTTACATAATTAAATCCATTTGTTGTTTCTATTTGAAATTCTTCTCTAGTTGCACGTGCTGCATCAACTATTCTTTTTAATAATGTTGATTTTCCTGTTTGTTCTAATCCTAATATTAATACTTGAATTTTTTTATCTGAATTTGATGAATTACCCATATATTTTTTTTACTAATTTTTTCAATTGTTAATTAATTTAATTTTTATCATTATTGAAAAAAAATATATTATAACATATGATTAAAAAACATTTTAGAAATAATAAAAAATTCTTAAAAAAAAATAATTATAATAATAATAATAAATAAACATCATAAAATACAAAAAAAAAATCAAAATAAAAAAAATGGACAAATCACAAAATGAAGAAAGTACAATTCCCCCAGATTTCGAGCCAATAAAATATGAAGATCCAAAGAAAGAAAATGCAATATTTGAAGTTTTTAAAAGTCAAGAATGGGAAACAATAATTCCAGGAATAATAGAAGCAATAGATTATTGTAAAGATGAACAAAGTTATGGTGATTATCCATATTTCAGAATTCAAAATACAATTCAATATTTACCTCAAACAAACGCACCAAGTGAAATTTTAAATGAAACACAACTAAAAGAATTACATTCAAGACTTCCTTATTATCATCAATATAGTAATTTAAGATTAATTTATTCTATTTCAAAAGATGGTTGTTTACTTAAAACTTTTTATCAAAAAGTTTCTGGTGAAAATAATTTAATTATTGTTGTTAAAGATGATGATAATAATGTGTTTGGTGCTTATTCAAGTGAAGAATTTGTTCCAAATGGTAAATTTTTTGGAACTGGAGAATGCTTTTTATTTACTTTTTATAAAGAAAATAGAATTCATGTTTATAATGCTTCTGGAATTAATGAACATTATTTATATGCTGATGATAAACAAATTGCTTTTGGTTGCTCTGATAATTATTTTTCTTTAACTCTTGAAAATGATTTTTATGAAGGATATTCTAAACCTACTCAAACTTATAAAAATCCTGTTTTGAATAGTAAAGATAAATTTATTATTATTAAACTTGAAGTTTGGGGTTTTCAAGATAAATGAACCAAAAATATATTTTTTTTTAGTTTTTTTTTATAAAGTTATTTTCTTATAGGTTAAAAATTTTGATTATTATATTATTATAGGGTTTATAATTTATTTTAATTAATTTTATTTACTAATAAATTTTATTTCTACATTAAAATACATTAGCTTCATTTTTTTATTTGATTTTTAATAATTATTTAATTTTGTCTCTTTAGTTTATTTAATTTCATTATTATTCATTTTATTATATTGTTTTATTAAGTTTATTCCTTTGTTTATTGATATTGTTGATATATCGAATATTTGATGTAAGTTTTTTAAAGAAATAGAAAAATCACACTTTTCGTTTATTTCATATTTTATTAATGATAATGCTAAAGTTTTATTTTGTATTTTTCCTGAAAAAAAATCCTCAAAATCATTTTCTTCTTTGAGTTTTATTAATGTTTTACTATTACCATATATTTTATCTTTACATATCATTTTTAATCTGTTTAATTCTGATTCATAATCATAAAAACAATTTTTAGATGAAAAATTTGAATTTATTAAAATAGATGATATTTGATTTATTTTTTGAGTTAATAATAAATTTTCTTTTTCATTTGCCTTTTTTTTAAATATTCTTGTATTTGTTTTTGATAATTTAATTAATTTGTTAATATATTCATCAATATATGAGAAGATTATTTCATCAAATGACTCTTCTTTTTTATTTGATTCAATTAAAATATCATTTGAATTTTTAAAGTAATTATTCATATTTAATTTTACTGATTTTTTTAAATTTTTCAATTGAATTGGTAATTTATATTTCTTTATTATTTTAAATAAAACTAAAGGAAATAATCTATATAATTTTATTTTTTTTCGATATAAGAAACATATATTAATGATTTCTTCATTTATTTTTGGTTCGAAATTAAATTGAGATAATTTTTGATTTATTTTCTTTTTCATAATTGCAAACTCATATTCTTCTCCAGAATAATTTAACAAATCTAAAGTATTTCTTGGTTTTCCTATAAATTGATTATTAAAATTTTCAACTTTAATATTTTCAATTCTATAATCATTTTCAAATTCTTCTTTTGATGATAAATTATCTTCTTTAATTTCATTATTTTCACTTTGAAAATCCTCTAAAGATTCATATTGATTATTATTATCATTATAATCATCATATTCATTACTATAATCATTAGAATAATTCATAATTTAATTAAAATATTTTAATATTTCCAAAAATATAGAAAAAAAATTTTAAAAAAAAATACAAAAAAAAATGAAAAAAAATAAAAAAATTCTATATACAATCACAAATATATAAAAATTAATTTTACTAAACTCATAATATAATTTATATATATTTTGAATTTTTCTTTCTTTTAGAATGTCCAGAACTATTTCCAGAACTAATTAGTCTATCATAATTCCTAATAACTTCTTTAGGAATTAAATCAACTTCTTTAGGTCTTGAATCATAATAATTATAATGATTATTATCTAAATAACCAATATCATTTAAAGCTAATTGTCTAAATCTATCTAAATCCTTTAATATTGAATCATTATCAGATGAACTATTTCTTTTTTTAATTTTTTTATAATGAATTAATGCTGCTGTTCCTGGTCTTTGTTCTATTCTTTCTTTTCCGATTGGAGGTAATTTTGTCATTCTTTTAAAATTATTTTCAGTATAAAAAATATTATTATCATTATTACTATAATTACTATTATATTTTCTATATTTTTTTTTCTTATTTTTTTTATGTGGTAATGGTGGACTATTATAATAATTTGTTGAATATCTTTTATCTTCTAAAAAATTATTATTTGATTGAAAATCTTGATTTATACTATTATTATGTAGATAATTATTATTTATTGGACTTCCTAAATTATCTGAATTATAATTATGATTTGATGAATTGAAACTTTGTTCTATTTCTTTTAATGAATTATATGATTTAATATTATTATAATTATTTTCTTCATTTAATTTTTGGTTATTTTCACTTATATTATTTTGAGATGTTGATGAAAAAATTATGTGGTCTATTGTTTTGTCTTCTTTTATTTTTGGTGAATCATCATTATAATTATTTATATTGTTTTCTATATTATTATTTGAATTGTTGTAATTATTTAATTCATTTTCTTTTACTGAGTTTGTACTTTTTTTTGATATTATGTTTAATGATAAAAGACTTGATGATTTGTTTTTTGGTAGTTGTTTTTGTTTATCATTTATTTTTTCTAATTTTTTAATATCTGGAAATATTAAATTTGGGACTTTTGTTGTTTTTATTTTTTGATGTGATGAACTTCTTATTTTAATTGGTGATTCAAGATCTATTTTTTTTTTCTTTTCTTTCATTTTTAATTCATCTTTTATATTATTATAATCTTGAATATTATTATTTTCAATAATATTTTTTTTACTTTTTTTTTCATTTGAATGTGAATTATATATTTTATCAATCTTAAGATTATAATTATTATTTTTATTATATTTTTCATCTTCTTTTTTCATATTATCTCTCCAAGTTACTAAAAAATTATTATTTAAATCTCCATTTTCATCTATTTTTACTAATTTACTAAATCCTATTAAACTATTTTGAGACATTTTATCTAATTTTTCAAAATTTGGAACACTATTTTCAATTGTTTCATATTTTGATTTATAATCTAATTCTTTCATTATTCTTTTTTCATCTTCTAAAATATCATTTTTTCTAATTTGAAATTCAAGTTCTTCATTATTTCTATTTCCTATTTTTATACTATTATATTCAATTACTTTTTTATTTAAAATTCTATTAAATAATTCTTCTATTTTTCTATTATAATTCGCTTCTAAAGGAAAATAACCTAAATTTTTTTTAAGAATATTTTTTCCATTTTCTAATAACTGTCTTGCCCTATTCTTTTCTATTTCAATAAAATTTGCTAAAATAAAGTTATCTTGTTGTGTATTTATTATATTTCCAATTGATACATCATAATTATGAATAACTCTTATTTGTTCTTCTACAAATTTTTTAAATAATTCTTGTATATTAATTTCTTTTTCTTTTTGTTTTATTTCAAAATGAATTGATGATTGTTCTTGAATATTAGTATTTTTTTCATAATTATAATCATTATTAAAATTATATCTTTGAATTGTATTTGGATTTATTATATTTTGATTATTAAAATTATAATTTGTTGGAACTAAATTTAAATTATTGTTATCATATTGAAAATTATTATAAATTGGTTTATTTGTAGGTTGATTATATTGATTATAAAAATAATTATTATTATTATTTGAAGATATGACATTTTGATTTTGATTATCTCTAAATTGTTGATCATGATAATTAATTATAAAATTATTTCCATTTTCAATTAAAGGTATTTGATGAATATTATAATTTGAATATGAACGATTTTCAAATTTATTTAAGAATTTTGCATCTTCAATTTCTCTTTTCTTTTTTTCTTCTTCTTTTCTTTTTTGCTCTTCTTCTATTTGTTGTCTTAATAAAAACCCATATTCTAATCTCTTTTTTCTTTCTCTTTCTTTAAATTCAGGGTCATTATTCCAAAAAGTTAAATTGTTTAACATTATTTTTTTAAAACAATTATTTATTTTTTCTCTTAATAATAATGGAAAAAACAAAAGAATAAATAAAAAATAATAAATATATATTTTAAGAAATAAATATATATAATAATTTAAATATTTTATAAAATTATTTTCATCTTATTAATATATAATATATAATTTAAATATTTATCAATAAATAAATCCTATATATATAAAAACAAAATACTTCAAAAAGAAGTTAGATTTTCAATAAACAGTAATTAAATTGATTTATATATATTTATTAGATAAATAAATATATTATTATTTTTTTAATAAGAAAAATAATATCCATTTATTATTTTTTTCTCTTTTTGTACATACTTGTGGATAATTTTATTTTTTTTATATTTTTACCTTTTTTGAATTAGTATTAATTCTATTTGAAGATTCAGAAAAACTATGTGAATTATTTTTTTCTTTTATATTTTTTTTTCTTACATTTACATTATTATTATTAATATTATTATTTTTATTCTTATTTGAAATTTGAGAATTATACATATATTTTGAATTGATGAGTGTTGAGAATTATTCATTTAATTTGGATTTGAATTTTGTGTATTACTCATATGATTTTATATGAACTAATTATATTTGAATTAAAATGGTTCATTTTATAATTATTATTATTATTAATTGTTATATGTACATTTCGACTCATATATAAAAAGTTAAAGGTTTATTTTTTTCATAGATGTTAATAAATTACCATAATTTATTATATTTGTTGCTTTAAAAATCTTTTCATCATATTTGGAATAAAAAATGAATTAATGATTTTTTTCTCATCATAAAAGGTTATTGAAATATGTTATATTATTATATACCTTGATAGAAACTTTTTTTTGGGTTTCAACTTCTCATTAAACATATTTTTTATGAATTTACTCCAAATTTTAATTAACCCTTATTATTATATATATTAAATAAGTTTAATAAGTTTATTTTTTTTCCAATTTTAAAAAACTATCTTAATTGCATCAATTAATTCATGAAAGACTTTTTATTTTAAATTTTCTTCTACTGAAGATTTTACATAAAAAGATTTGATATCAAAATCAATTCAATGATAACTTCCAAGGAATTTTTATATTGATATTCTATTTAATAATTTATTATTATCTCTTAATAATTATTTTTAACTATCGATTTTTTTTTATTTAACAAAAAATTTTTTAAATATAATTCTGTAGTGATAAATATTACAAATTGAAGAAATAGATTTCTCTTTTTTTTAATTTTATAAATTATTAATGTTATGGAGCATTTTTTTTAACTTTCTTATCAACAAAATTTCTTTATAAACTTTTAATTTTTTAATATTTTGATATTGATAATATAATTTTTCCCTTTTATCATATCTTTCATATCTTTATTATCTATATATGATTTTTTAAAAATTTCAATAAAATTATTATAATAACTGTGTATTTTCAATTTTGAATTATTTTTTTTCTATAAATTCTTCCATATCTTTAACTTTATCTTTCCAAAAATTTTTCTCTTTAAATAAAATCATTTATAAAAGGGATTATATCTTCTATTTTTTCAACTCAAAATTTTTTTGTAAATTTTCCTGTTTCATATCTTGCATCAGAAGAAATAAAATTTTTTGCTTTATTTGCATTACTTTATCTAATTTCTTTTATTTTTTTATACCAATCTTAATTTTTAACATTTTGTTCAATAATATTTATTTTTAATTTATTGACATTTTTATTAAATCATCACATATATCTAATAATTTTATTTGTTGATATAGTTCTTTATTATGATGTAATTTATCATAAATTATTATTAACTTTTATAAACATTTTATTTATTATTCTAAATCTTTTCCATTGTTTTTATCATTAAATTTATAAAATTCTTCCTCAAGAAAAAAATTATTTCCTGAAAGTTTTTTATCATAATCAACTTTTCAATTAGGAATACAAGCTTGAATTTTAAAAGAAGCAAGGATATTATATAAAGAAGTATATTTCAATATAATATTTTTTAGTTCTTCAGTCAATTCATCATCATAATTTTGAATAAAAAAATTTTAACTTTTTTATCTCCTTTTTCAAACATATCATCTACATTTGATCTTCTTAATTCATATAATATATCATCTTCTTTTTTTCCTAATAAAAGTATCTTGATTATTTAAGTTTGTTATCATAAATTTTGGACCATTGAATCAAATATATTATATAAAATATTTCTTTTTTCATTTATAGCTTCTGATTCCTTTGATTTTTTCAAAACAATTTTCTAAAGTAAAATTTATAATTTTTTCAAAATTTTTTTATTTTGAAAAGGCATAATTAAAAATTTTGAAATTACATTCGCATTAAATTTACTTGTCATTTTTAATTTTCTAAAATTTTATCTAAAATATCTTCGTGTTCTTCTTTTGAAATTTGATTATTTTTTCAAGAATTGGAATAATCTTCAAATAATAATGATATATTATTAATTAATTTTCTGTTTTTATTTATCATTTCTTTATCATTTCTATTAATTATTTGATAGCTAATTACTGAATATTCTTCTCTAAATTTTCTATATATATTTTTATTATTATCATTTATTTTTTTGTAATACAATTATAATTCTTTCACTAATAAATCAGTATGTAGTTTAGATTTTGAATTTCTTTTTCATTAATTTTAGTAGATATTTCAATTATTTTTAATGATTTTTTGATTTCTTTAGATTCTGTTTTGTATTCAGCTGAAACATTTAAAATAGTATTTTCATCAATTTCAAAAGTTATTTCAACTTCTTCTTCATCTTTTAGAAGTGTATCTATTCATTCAATAATAAAATATCCTAAATTATGATTTTCTTCATATTTTTCACTTTCCCCTTCATATATTCCAATATTTATTTTGGTTTGAATATCAAAACTATTAATCTATTTTTTTGATATCTTTATTTGATTTTTTGGAATAATACAGCTAAATATTCTTCCTTTAATATCCGTTCCAAAAGAATAATTCGTAATATCTGTAAAACCTTTTGATGAACCCATCATCATTTTTGCAGCTCCTTTTGAAATTACTTCATCTGGATTCAATCTGTAATTTATATTTAGTGAAAATTTGTTTTATATTTTTTTACTTTTGGAATTTTTGTTGAGCCTCCAATGAAAACAATTTCTTTTTTATCTTCCAATTCTGCTCCTGCATCATTAATACAATATTTTATTAAATTCTCAATTTCCTCCAATAATTTTTCTTTCTCACATAATTTTTAAATTTATCTCTTGAAATAGGAATATCAATAGTTTCATTTGGTATATTAATTTTGTCTAATTGTTTCTGAAATTATTATTAAAATCCTTTTTTTAAAAATATTAAATTTAAAAATCTTATATTTTTATAGCAAAATAAACATCTTTTATAATTATATTTATAATTACTCACTATTTTTAAATATTATTTTAATTTATTTTCTTTTTTATATACACTATTTTTAAACAATAATATATACAGTCTAAAATTATAAGTTTATTACTTCTACTATTCAAATTATTTTATTTACATTCTTATATTTTAAGTACTATATTACATCCTCAC
>JAJMZS010003655.1:0-10677 GCA_023807205.1 Isotricha prostoma | reverse complement strand
TATTGTTGATTTGGATAAATGTGCTAGAATTGTTATTAATGATTGGAATGAAGGAAAAATTAAATATTTTACTTGCCCTCCTGGAATTGATAAAAATGAGTTTTTGAAAGAATTAGAAAAAGAGAAAAAAGAAAAAATGGATTTAGATAAATAAATATATATTTTAATCTTTAACAAAAATAAAATTTTCAAATAAAACAAATAATAATTATATTTATTATATTCAATATTAAATTATTAATTATTTTTAAATTAAAAATAAATTTTTTTTTTGAATAATATTTAATTTAAATTATTCATAAAAATATTTATTTTTCATAAAATATATTATATTTGCCTATATAAATACAATGAGAAAAAATGAAATAAATTAACTAAAAAATGGCATCTGAAAAACCAATACAAATATATTGCAATTTATGTTTTGAAGTACCTTTTATTTTATATGAATTCAAAAAACAGATATTACATATTAACCTAACATGTATAAATAAACATAAAAGAACAATTGAAATAAAAAGTTTTGAAAATAATGAAAAATGTAAAAGATGCGGGAATGTTTTGGAAAATAAAGCATTTGAATATAATATAGAATTAAATAAATATATCTGTTTAAATTGTGCTAAGAGAAATATAAAAAATATATCTAAATATAATTTTCAAAAATTTGATTTAAATAATGATGAATTAATTAAAAAGAATATTGATAATTTAATTAAAAGGTTTGAAGATTTCTTAACAAATTTTAAATGCAATTTAGATATACCATTAAAGAAAAGTTTTCATGGAATTTTTTCAATACTTTTAAATGATATTTGTACTTTAAGAAGTGGTAACTTATATCATAAAGTATTAAATATTAATATTAGTATCATATTAAATATTAAATGGGATAAATTACTTTTAACTGAAAATGATTTTAGAATAATTTTGAAAAATAATTATCCTTATATTTTATTCAATGAATTTTTTAATGACGATTATTTAGAATATTATGAGGACGAATCTAACGATATTGTAAAAACATATCAAATTTTTCAAATATATTTAGAAAATAATATCAATTGTATTTCAAATTTTAAAACTTTATTAAAAAATAATTTAAAAAATATTGAAATAGATGGAGCAATGTTATTTAAAGAATTTAAGAGTTATGAATCTGATATAAATTTATTAAAAAGCATTACAACAACAAATTATAACAATCATTTATTAAATTTACGAATTTTAATCCAAAATTATTTTAATGATAAAGAAACATTTCCTTCAAATTTTGTTTTAAAAATAAAATTATGTAAATTAATTATTAATTCGTTATATTCAAAATATTATAATTTATTAGATGATATTCAACCTAATTTTGACTCCTTACTTTATTTATATAAAAGACTTTTGAATACTTATGATGAATTAAAAAGTAATAAATTAAAAGAAAAAATTGAGTATGTTTTATCAAAATTAAAAAACATATTGATAGATAAAATTAAGGTAGAAGAAAGACAATTAAAGGATTCTTCTTATAAAAATATTGAAAATTGTGAATTTAATGAAAAAGAATTAGATGAAATAAATGAAATATGTTCAAAGTTGGAAAAAAATAAAACAAAAATTGAATATACAAAAACTGGTTATGATTATATTATATTGAAATTTGTTTTAAACTTTTTAATTTATTTTAAAGATAAAAATAATTATATTGTATATATTGTATTTGAATCAATTTCATCATATTTTTACTTTGAAGATATAAAAAATACAACAACACTTTCAGAATTATTGGCAAAAATATTTGATAAAAATATTATTGAAACAAATATTTCTATCAAAAAAATAATAAAATATTTTTTATTTGAAAAACCAAACTCAAAAAAATTTGATGAAATAATGAATACAATTGAACAATTTTTACAGAATGATAATATTTATAAAATAGACCCGAATATTTATAATAAGGAGATAATTTATAAAAATGAATTTAATATGATTAAAAGTAATATGAAACAATATCAAGATGATTTTAATAAAATATTAAATGAATATAATAATTCAAAAAATAATCAATTATTGAATAAAAAGCGAAATAAATATGAAAATATTTTTATTAGCACAATTACTAATGAATTGACTAAAATTAATGAAAAAATAAAATATATAGAGGAAAATCAATCAAAATTAATTACAAAAATAAATGATATAATAATGGATAAGATAATAATCGAAAAATTCAAATTAATTATTCAAGAAATTAAATCAAAAACTTATGAGACATTTTCATTTAATGAATTATTTGATAAATGGAAAAATGAAGAAATGATTAAAATCCAAAATTGTCTAGAAGGAAATGTATTAAAAGAAGTTAGAGAAAATTTAAATAATTTTAATTTTGAATGTTTTACTCAATTTCTTCATAATTTTGCCTCTCAAAATGAAATTATAATAAATTTTTATGAAGAAGAGCCAATTCTGAACCTAAATCTTTTTCTTTATAAAAATCAAATAAATCCTATAGATTATGCAAATTGAAATTTATATAATAATCATTATATAATATCCCCATCACCACATACATAAATATTAATTATTTTTTTTTTATTAAATAAAATTTATGTTTTTTTTTTTTTAAATATTAAATTTAAATTTTATGTTAAGTTCAATTTTCAATATAATTTGTATTAATAATAAAAATTTTTTAAAAAAATAAAAATCTTAAAAATAATTAAGGAAATTAAATATTATTTAAAAATAATAAAAAATAATTGATATTTAATGTATGTGGGGATGTTTTGTTAAAAATGTATAATAAAATTTAAATATTATTTTGTTTTAACTAATTTAACACAAATTTTTATTTAAAAAATGAAAAAATTTTAATCTTTAAATTTTAAAAAATAGAATAAAAAAATGAATGAAAATGAAATTGATAATATGCAATATTCATTTTCAGAAAATATTTCAAAAATAGAAGTAAAAGTAGATTCAAATAAAGATAACTCAAAAGATTTAATAAATCCTTTTGAAGATAATAGTATTCAAGACAAACATGAAGTAAAAAAAATAATAAATGATAATTCAAATAAAAAAGAAAAATATATAAATGAAAATAAAAACTCAAACTTAGTAATAGTAAATAATATCCAAACAATTTTAAAAAGAAATGACAATTTAAATAATTTTAAATCATCAGATATTTCATCAATTGATAATTTTTATAATTCAATTTTGAAAAACTCAAGAAATACAATAACGAATAATAATATTTCAGATACTGAACAATTAAAATATGATTTTATAAAAGAAATATCAAAATTACATCCAAATAAAAATGTTAATTTTATTAATAGAATGAAATTTGATGTTTTTAAAAGACAAAATGTAGAAAAAAAAATGAATGATTTAATAGAAAAAACTAAGAATAAAATTAATGAAAATATAAGAGTTAAAAGATTTAATAAATTATTTCAAGATGCAAATAGGAGAATTGAAGCAGAAGATAATTTAAATAATTTAAAAATGAAATTAGATGAAATGGAAATTGAAAAAAATATGAAAAAATATAAACAAAGTCAATGGGATAATATTTATAAAGAAAGATTTGAAAAATATAAAAAGTTACATGATGAAAAAATTAAAATTGAAAGTTTAAAAAAGGAAGAAGAAAAAAGAAAAAAAGAAGAAAAAGAAATTGAAATGTGTAAAACAATAAAAAAACCTATGAAAAATATTATAGAATATGCAAATAAAATATATGAAGATGCAAAAAAGAAAAATGAAAAAAAACAAAATACAATTAAATATGAAAATTTAATTAAAGATAATAATATTAAAAATATGAGTCAAAGTCCATTAAGTAAAAATAATAGTACAAATAAATTTAAAATTTCAAAAAGAATTAAAAATATTCAAAAATCATTTGATAATGTCATTGTTTGTAAAAATGTTTTTAGTGAAAATAATTTACAGGAAAAAAAAATTGAAAATGAAAATAAAGAAGAGAATGAATATATAAAAAATACCTTAAGATTAAGAAATAAAAATAAACTTTATAAAAAAAAAAGACAATTTGAATATTCTAATAAATCAATGGCAAATAAAATTGTAGATGATTTTTTTTTGAACAAATTAGAACATTAAATATTTTATTTTTAAAAGTAATTAATTATTTTTTTGTAAGCTTAATTAATTTGAATTATTTTATTTATTTTTTATATAAATTTGAAAATATAAAAAATGGAAGTAAATTTATTATTTGATTCTGAAGATTCATATATTTTTCCAAAAAATGAATCTTTATTTGATTCATTACAAGAAGCAAATTCTACAATTAATAAAGATTCAGATTTTAAAATTGAAATAATAAATCCAGAATATAAAAAAGAAATAAATAACAAAACAACACCACAAGAAATATTAAATAATATAAATAATAATAATAATAATAATGATATTCAAAATGAAATTTCTATTAAAATTAAACCTTCAAATGAAACAATATTATCAATCAATTCTTTATTAGAAAAAGGTGCACAACAAGAAAAAAAATTTTTAGAATTAAAAAATGAAATAAATAATTTATATTTAAATACTGAATTAAATAAAGATAAAATAACAAAAAAATTAATGACTTTATTAGTTCCAGAAACAGAATATTATCATAAAATTATAAAAAGTATAGCAGAAATATATCTTTTATTAGATGAAACTAAAAAAGATTTAAAAATAATAGAAAATAATTTATTTCATTACAAAAATTGTAAATTAATAATTTTATATTTTAAAATTTACAGTTCAAGAATGGTAGAATGTGTAAAATATTTATATAATAAAGGATGTTTATTTACTTCAAATGAAAAAAATTTTTCTATATATATTGATGTATATAATGAATTATTAAAATTTGTTATTATGAGTGCAAATAATGAAATAAAAGATTTGCTAATGGAAAAAGAGATTTATAAAAATCATATTCAAGAATATGAAGAATTATTTAATTTAATTAATGAAATGTTTATATTTTTACCTGTTATAAGATATTTTGATATGAAAACTCAAAAAGTTGTTTTTTCTTCTTTTGATGATCCAATTAATTTACCTGTTACTGAAGCAGAATATGATATAATTACTGAAATAACAAATCAAATGCCTAAAAAAGATGGATTAAAAGTAACTTTAAATAATTTTATTGAAAGTATTAAAAAAAAACAATATCGTGAAATGGCATTTAAAATAAGTTTAGAACTATATAAACATTATAAAATATTATATGTTTCTTATATATATTGTTCTTTATTATTTGATAAAAATATTCCTAAAAATACTTAATTATTTTTTTTAAATATTCCTATAAAAATTAATTAAATATTATTTAATAAAATTTCGATGATAAATAAATTATGGTATTTTTTATATTTTTATTTAAAATATTTTTTTATAATTAAATTATAAAAACAAATTTAAATATTTGCATAAACTTAATTAATATATAATAATATATAAATTAGTTTTCTTAGAATAAAAACCTTTTCTTCAATATATAAATATTTCTAAAAAAATTAAATTATATTTTTTTGAATAAATTTAATTTTTTAAATAAAATTTTTTTCCTAAAAATTAATCATAAATTCATTTTTTATAATTTTTGTGAAAAAATTATTCATTATCCATTTCAATGACTTTTTTAACGATATCTTCTCTTATATCACCAGAATCAGGTAAAATTCCTTCACGTGGATCAATATTAATTTCTTTTTTCATTTCATATTCATCTAATTCTTTATAATAAAAGTCTTTATAAGGAGGATTATCAACAGTTTTTATTAATTCAAAACATTTAACTACAAAAAAAATAGTAACTAAAGATACTAAAATATGAGTTGGAATTGCAGTGTACCAATATCTATCTGGAAGAAAGTCTATTTTTAAATACTTTTCAAAAAATTTTGGTGGAATTATACAAAGTGACATATATGTAAAATAAAATATTGTTACAAAAACCCATAAATTAAATGCATATATTTCATATGGTTTTATTTCTTTGTCTATTGAATTTTCTATATTTGAATTTTTCATTTGAATTTTAGTATATTTTTTTTTTTAATTTTTTTTTTATTTTTATTTTATTATTTTTTATTTTTTTATTTTATTTTTTTGACTTTTCATAAAAATATTATATATTATATATACAAAATCTATAAAAAAATTTATTTTTTTTAATTTGTATTTTCTTCATTTTCTTCTTCAACATTTTCCATTACTTTTTCTCCAATATTATTACTTTGTATATTACCAAAGTTATTAATTTGAAAATTTTCTAATTCTTTTTCAATTAAATCAACACTAATAACTTCATAATGATCAGAAATTTTATATCTACTAAATAAACAAAAAATTTCCAAATCATTTTTAATATCAATTCCAATTTCTTTCATTTTATTAATAAAATCATCAATTAAAATAATATCTAATTTTTCACTTGAATTTTCATCTTGAACATTTTGAATAATATCTTTTAAAAGAATTCTCAAAGTTGTTTTTTTTTCTATTAAAATATTTGATAATTGTAAAATAAAATTAGTAATAATTTGAATATATTCATCATTAGAAATTTCAATATCACTTTCACTATCCATTTTTGAATCATGTTCTGTATTTTCTAATATTTCAAATAAATTATCTACTTTTAAATCATATAAAGAAACATTTTTATTATCAAATTGTTTCATTTGATAAAATAAATATTGAGCATAGTCATCTTTCATTTCAATTTTTTGGTCTTCTAAAATTTTCTTTAAGTATAAAAATGATATAAAACCATTTTCAGAATTTAATTTTGTTTTTAATATTTCTTTATAAGGAAGTAATGATTTTTTTACTTTTTTTTTTAATTTTAATTCTTCTTCACTTTTATATATTTTAATATTAGAAAAAAGAGATAAAAAATTTTCATTTGTTTTATTTTGATCATTATTACACATCATATATAAAGTATTAATCCATTTATTCAATTTTTCAATTTCATTTTTATTTGAACAATCTAATATTTCTTTTATTTTATTAATTATTATATTATTTATTTCATTATGATTAATTAAATCTTTTGGTAAAGGATCTATAATTAATTCTTTTGCTTTTTCTTCAGTTATTTTTTTAGATTCAAAATTTTTTATTAAAACATATGTAAATTCTGTAAAGTCATCATTTGTTAATATTGAAAATACATTTATATTTTTATTTTCTTCTTCTTTTATTTCTTCTTTTTTATCTGTTAATTTTATTAAGTCTTTTTCATTTTCATTATTATAATTATTATATCTTGGGGTAATTTTTTCACTTATTTCATTTTGATTATTTGATTCTATAAAAAAATTATTATTATTATTGTTATTTTCATTATTTTCTATTTTTTCTTTATCTTTATTTTTAGATTTATTATTATTTATTTTATTTTCTTTTTCTTCTTCATTATTTTTATTATTTTCTATGTTATTAGTATTTGATTTATTCTCTTCATATTTTTTTTCCCTATTAGAAAAATTTTCATCTTGAATTAATGGAATATCATAACCTAAAGCTTTGATTTTTTCTATATTTATTTCTACATTTTTAATTAAGTCTTTTCTTTTGCTAAATGATTCATTTACTAATGATTTTAATAAAATTATTTTTTGGTTTTTATTTATGTTTGGATTTTTTTCAATTAAAATTAAATTTTTATAATTAAATGGTTTTAATATAGTTTTGTCTTTTCTATTTTCATTTTTTATCATTTCATTTCTTTTTTGTAATTCCTTTATTATTATTTCATTATTTTTATATCTACTTTTATAATCTTTTAATTTATCACTTAATTCTTTCAATTTTCTTTCATATGTACTTTTCATTTTTATACTTTCTTCTTTATGTTTTTTCTCATTTAAAATTCTATCATTATGTTTATTTAAATTTAGTTTATTTAGATTTTGTTTTTTTATTTTTAAAATATTATTAAGATGAATATTCATTAAATTATTTATTTTTTGATTTAAATTATTCATATTTTTTTCTTTTTCTTCTAAAGAATATTTTAAATTTTGTATTTTAATATGATTTTCATTAAATATTAAAGGAAGATTTGATAAATTTTGTAATAATTGTTCATTCTTGCTATTTTCATTTTGAACATTATTATATTCATTAATTAAATTTATTAATTGCTTTTGTATTTCTTCATTTAATATTTTTGAATTAAATAGTTTTACATTTTTAATTTTATTTTTTAATTCATTATTAATATTTTCTTTTTCTGAATAAATTTTTTTTAAATCAAAATACTCTTTTTTTAATTTAGAGATTGAATTTGATTCTTCTAATTTTTCTACATTAATTGATAAATTATTATTATAAATTTTATTATCTTCAAAAAAATTACTAATTTCTTTTTCTTTTAAAAGCAATTCGCATTCTTTTTTTTGATTATCTGATTTAATAAGAGAAATTTTAGAATAAAGATTATTAATTTGTTTTTTTAATTTAATTACATCTTCATATAATTGTTTTGTTTGAGGATTTATTTTTGAAAAATTTATATCATTACTTGAATAAGATGAAATTAAATTTGGTAAATTATTATTTGATATTGAATTTGCTCTTTTGTTTATTTTATTTGACTTTGATGATTTTGATCTATTTGTCATTCTTTCTTTAATTTGAGATATATTTGAATTAGAATGTAATAATTTTTTATTAAATAAATTCCCTGTACTTGAATTTTTTTTCATAATTATTATTTATTTAATTGTTAAATATATACCTTTTAATTTATTTCATTTTAAATTTTTAATTTATTAAATAAATAAACAGTTATATATTTTTTATAAATTTTTGTTTAAGATATTTATATATTTGAAATTTTTTTAATTGTAATTTTTTTATATAAAAATCTTTTTAGATAAATAAATTGATTATTTGATAACATATTTTTTGAAATCAAATAAATTAGTCAATATATATTATATTTTAAAATATTATTTGTATTAAAAGTTTTATTGGCATATAAAATATTGATTATTTTATAAAAATTAATAAATATTTAAAAATAGATTTTTTTGACTAAAAAAGAAAAAAAGTAAATATTAAATATTTAAAATTAAATATATTTGATAATGATTTATATTAGCTTAAAATAAATTAATTTTTATATAATGAATTAATTTTAATTTTAATAATATTAATAATCAAAATTAATTTTAATTTTAAAATATTTTTTAATTACATATTATTTACAATTTTGTCAACAGCAAATTGAACATTTCCTTGACAAGTAATTAAAGCTCTAATATTTTCTTGTTCATCAGTAAATCCCATATCTTTTAATTGTTGTAATTGTTCACTATACAAAACAGTATAATCAATATTATCTTTTGGTTGACTCTCCTCATTATTATTGTTATTATTATTATTATTATTCATATTTTGTAATCCAGAAAACAAATGAGAAAAATTAGGAATATTACTATTATTATTATTATTATTGTTATTTATATTATTAAACATATTAAAAAGATTTCCAAAATTATTATTATCATTATTATTGAAATTATTATTACTATTTAAATTTCCTGTTTTATTTTTTTTCTTATCAATCCATTCTTGATATAATTGACTTAAATTAGTATTTGGAGTACCAAAAGCATTATAAGGACTAAACATACTATTTCCATTTAATCCTGGAAATCCTCCTCTCATCATATTCATCATATTTCTCATCATATCAGGATTTTGCATTAAAGATCTCATTTGAGGATTAGCATTCATCATTTGTCTTACTCTAGGATTATTCATTAGTCTACTTAAACCATTTGGATCTTGTAATAATTGATTCATCATTTGCATATATTGAGGATTTTGTAAAATTTGATTAATTTGAGGATTATTCATCATATTACTCATCATATTATTATTCATCATGTTGTTTAGATTATTCATATTATTATTATTATTGCTATTATTATTGTTCATCATTCTTAATAGATTTGAAAAAGGATTATTATTGTTATTTGAAGTATTTTGAGATATTATATCTTTATTTTTTAATACTATTATTGTACTTTCATTTGTTATATTATAAGATGATAATTGTGAATTATCATCTTTTAATATTTTTCCTTTTGATACTAATTTCTGAGTTAGTGGAGGTACACCTGAAAGTTCTTCTATTTTTTTTTTTAAATCTAAGATTTTTGATGATGATGATATTGTTATTGTTAAATTTTTTTTTATATCTGGAATTTTTATATTTAAATTTAGATTATTAGATTCCATTTTTTTTTTCTTTATTTAATATGTTTTTATATATTAATTTAAATAAAAAAATATATAATTAGAAAAAATAAATTTAAAAAATTTTTTCTTAAAACTTATATTTAAGGTATTAATTTTTTAAGTTTTAATATTTTATTTACAATTTATTTTATATTTTTTTATTAAATTGTTAGAAAATATATTGGTGTATTTTGTTATATATTCATTATTTTTTTATTAAATATAATTCATAAATAGATTTAATTATATAAATAATGAAAAAATAAATTAAAATAATTATTATATTAGAATATTTTTAATCATTTACAAAATAAGAATAATCATAATTTTTTATTTAACATTTTAATTTTTTATAATTGAAGAAGATTTTGATATCGATTA
>JAJMZS010003654.1:0-10678 GCA_023807205.1 Isotricha prostoma | reverse complement strand
TAAAGAAAATAAATTAGATGATAATAAAGAAATAAAATTAGATGATAATAAAGAAATTAAATCAGGAAGATAATAAAGAAATTAAATCAGTAGATAATAAAGAAATTAAATTAGATAATAAAAAAGAAAATAAATTAGATGAAAATAAAGAAATAAAATTAGAATCTAATAAATCTGAAGATAAGAATGAAATAAAATTAGATGATAATAAAGATATAAAATTAGATGAAAATAAAGAGATTAAAACAGATGAAAATAAAGAAAATAAAGAAAATAAAAATATAGAAAATAAAGACATTAAATTAGATGAAAATAAAGAGATTAAATTAAAAGAAAATAAAAATTTAGATAATAAAGAGATTAAATTAGATGAAATTAAAGAAAATAAAAATACACATAATAAAGAAATTAAATTAGATGAAATTAAAGAAATTAGAATAGATGAAAATAAAGAAATTAAACCAGAAGATAATAAAGACATTAAATTAGAAGATAATAAAGACATTAAATTAGATGATAATAAAGAAGTTAAATCAATAGAAAAGAAAAATATAAAACAAGAAGATAATAAAGATATTAAACTTAAAGAAAATAAAGAAATAAAACAAGAAGAAAATAAAGAAATAAAATTAGAAAATAGAGAAATAAAATTAGATGAAAATAAAGAAAATAAATTAGAAGAAAACAAAGAAATTAAACAAGATGAAAATAAAGAAAATAAAAATATAGATAATGAAGAAGTAAAGAAAGATAATAAAACAAAAAGTAAAAAAAGAACTAAAAAAAATAAAACTAAAGAAATTAAACCAGAAGATAATAAAGAAAATAAAGTAGAAGATAATAAAGAAAATAAAGTAGAAGATAATAAAGAAATTAAACCAATAGAGAATAAAGAAATTAAACTAGAAGATAATAAGGAAAATAAATTAGGAGATAATAAAGAAAAAAAAGTAGAAGATAATAAAGAAAATAAATTAGAAAATAATAAGGAAATTAAATTAAAAGATAATAAAGAAAATAAATTAGGAGATAATAAAGAAATAAAATTAGAAGATAATAAAGAAATAAAAATTAATGTAAATAAAGAAATTAACAATACTTTAGAAAATACAAATAAAAATATTATTGAAGATATAACAAAATTAAATGATACTGCAGAAGCTAAATTAAAAAATGAACAATTTATTAACAATAAAACTGAAAATAAAGAAAAAGAATCAAAAGATGAAACAATAGAAAAAAATAGTTTAAAAATAATAAAAAATGATAATAAAACAAATCAAAATACTATTATTAAAGATAATGAAAAAATAAATTCAGGAACTATAAAAGATGAATTAAACTTAAATAATCAAAATAATGAATCAAAAGATATAAAAAGCATTAATGAACAATTACAAAAAAATGAATCAAAAACTAATACAATTGAGAATGAAAATGATTCACAAAAGAAAAAGAAGAAAAAGAAAAAAATTCATAAAGAAGAGACACATAATGAAACTAGTGAAAAGGAAAAATTATCTGAAAATAAAAATGAAGAAATAAAAGACAAAGATAAAATTATCAATGATAAAAAAATGATTATAAAAGAAAATGAAAATAAAACTAAAGAAACAGAAATTGAAAAAAAAGATAATGAAAATATTATTGATAAAAATATAAAAACACAAAATAAAGAGTTAATATTAGAGAATAATAATGAAATAAAAGAAATAGAAATAAATAATAATGTGTTAAATGAGAAACAATCTGAAAATCAAAAAGATACTAAAAAAGAAGATGAAATTATAAAACTTCAATCGGTAAATCAAAATATATTAAAAGATTTAAATGAAAATAATAATAATTTAACCATCAATATATTAAAAAAAGATAATAACGAAAGTGATAATGTAGAATTAAATATTAAAAATGATAAGATAGAAATTCAAAAATCAATTCAAGAAAATAAAAATACTGAAAATAATGATTTAGTAGTTGAAATATCAAAAAATAAAAAAACAAATGATATGAAAAAAGAAAATAAAAATATTATTGAAACTGAAAAAAATGAAATTGAAAATAAAAATGAGAAAATTAATGAAAATAAAATTGAAAATAAAGAAATTAAAACTGAAAATAAAGAAGTTAAAAAAAAGAAAACTAAAAAGAAAAAAACTAAACAAGATGAAAATAAATTAGAAGAAGAAAATAAAAATAATGAAAACAAATTAGATGAAAAGGTTGAAAATAAAGAAGAAGAAAATAAAAATAAGGAAAAAATATATGATGAAAAGAATCAAAATAAAGAAAAATTAGATGAAAATATTGAAAATAAAGAAAATATATTAGAAAAAAAGATAGAAAATAAAGAAAATAAATTAGATAAGAAGATAGAAAATAAAGATAAATTAGATGAAAAAATTGAAAATAAAGATAAATTAGAAGAAAAAATTGAAAATAAAGATAATAAAACAAATGAAAAAGTTAATATTAAAGATAATAAAAATATAGATAATTTAAAGAATAAAAATATTAATGAAAAAGAAAATAAAGCAGATTTAGTTACAACTGAAAAAGAAATTGAAAATCAAGTCAATATTGATCAAAATAATAGTATAAAAACTGATTCTGAAAAAGAAAAAACTGACAATAATAAAGTAGAAAAAACAAAATCAAAAAAAACAAAACATAAAAAAGTTAAAGAAAATAAAGATATCAATCAAAATATTTCAAAAGACAATATTGAAGAATTAAATAAAAAAAGTAATAAAGATGAAAATCAAAATATTGATATGCAACTTCATAATTCTGAAATTGATAATTTAGTTAATAAAGAAAAAAAAGAAACTATTGAAAATAATGACACAAATATTATTAAACAGGATAATAAAGAAATAAAAAAACAAGATGAAAAAGAAAAAAATAAACAAGATGACAAAGTATCAAATAATCAAGATAATATAGAATTGAAAAAAGAAGATAATAAAGAAATAATTAAACAAGAGAACAAAGAAATTAAAGAGATAAATAAATTAGATAATAAAGATATTTCAGATTCAGTTAAAGCAGAAAATAAAGATTCAGTTTTACAAAATAATAAAGAAGTAATTCAAAAAGATAATAAAGAAAAAGTAACAATTAATCTAGATAATGAAGATATAAATAAACAAGAAAATGAAGAAATTAAAAAAGTAAATTTATCAGATAAAGAAATCAAAGACAATAAAAATAAAGAAAATATAATTTTAAATAAAGATAATAGTATTAAAGAGGAAAAATCAGAAAATTCTCAAGTTGATTTAAATAAAGACAATAAAGAAAATAATGTAGAAGTTAGTAGTGATAAAAAAGAAATTAAAAAGAAAAAAGATAAAAAATCTAAAAAAGACAAAGAAAAAAATAAAACAAAAGAAAATGAAATTAATAATAAAAATAATGATATTATTCTAGATAATAATAAAAATGAAATAATTAAATCTGTGAACGAAAAGTTAGAAATAAAAAAAAATGATGATATGATAAATCAAGATATTATTATAAATAAAAATGAAGGAATAAATTCTGATAATAAAAAATTAGAACAAAAAATTAATGATATAAAAACCAATGAAAATATTAAAGAAGATAATAAAGATAAATCAGATGTTAAAAATATTGAGAGTGTTAAAGGAGATAATAAAATTGAATCAGACGTAAAAACTATTGAAAATATTAAAGAAGATAATAAAGATAAATCAAATATTAAAACTATTGAAAATATTAAAGAAGATAATAATGAATTAGTGAAAGATAATATGAATATAAATGAAGATAAAACAGAAGAAATTAAAAATGAAGTTCAATCATCAAAAGAAAAGAATAAAAAATCAAAGAAAAAGAAAAAAGAAGGTGAAGAAAAAAAAGATAATAAAAATATTAAAAATGAGATTGAAATAAAATCTGAAGATAAAGATGATAAAAATATTACAAAAGAAAATAAAGATAATAAAGTTTTAGAGGATAAAATAGATAATAAAAATATTGAAAATGAGATTAATGAAAATAAGGAAAATAATAATATTATAAATGAAAAAAATGAAAATGAAGAATTAGTTAAAAAAAAGAAGAAAAAAACTAAGAAAAATAAGGAAAATGCAGATGATAAAAATATTCAAGCTGATAATAAAGAAATTCAAAATAATAAGACTTCAATTAATAAAGAAAATATAATTGAAGACATTAAAAATAAAGAAATCAAAGGAGAAGAAATAAAAAAAGATGTTGAAAATAAAGATATTATCTATGAAGAAAATAAAAATGATAAAATTAACAATGAAGAACACAAAATTGAAGAAATTAAAAAAGATAATGAAATTATAAAAGATGAAACTAATAATAAAGAAATAAAAAAAGATGATGAAAAGAAAGATAAAAAATCAATTAAAACAAAAGAAAAAAAAGAGAAACAAGAAATAAAAAAAGATGAAAATAAAAATAATGAAAATATAGAAGAAAATAAATCAAAAATAATTACAAATATTGAATCACAAAATGATGTAAAAGTTATTAATTTAAATACAGATCAAAATTTAGACGATAATATATTAAATAATATTACCCAAAATAACTTAAAAGATATTAAAAAGAATGTCAATACAAACAAAATAAAATTAAATATTGAAGAAGAAAATAACAAAGACAATAAATTAAATAAAAATGCCCAAGAGAAATTTACATTAAATGAAAAAAAAGAAAAAACATTTAAAGTAGATATAATAGATGACACAAATGAAAACAAAGACACAAAAACAAATAAAAAACCAAAAAAAAATAAGGAAAAAGCACAAGAAAAACCAAACAGAAAAGAAAAATATCCTTCAACAAAAGAAATGAGAAAAGTAGAAATGTTCGACAAATATGGTTTTGGAAACAAAAATAAAGAAACAGAAGAAATTTACAATTCAGATGAAGATGAAGAATATTTAGAACAAACATTAGGAATTAAAAAAGTGAATCCAACAATTGAAGGATTTGATGAAATAAAAAATGAAAATATTAAAGATGATATATTAAAAAGAAAAGACACTCCAATTACATTAGAAAGTGATTTAATAAAATCAAATAAAAGAAGAGATAAAGATAGAATATCATCAACTAAAATGGATTCTTCAATATTAAGAAATAATATTTTATTACCAATTATTGAAGATAATGAAGAAGATATTCAATCATCTTCTTCTGTTACTTCAAATTTATCTGATGATGATAGAATAGGTGATTTAATGGAAAAAAATTTAAATTCTGAGAAAGGAAAATATAATAAAGATAATAAAGATGAAAAAACAGAAAAAAAAAGAAAACGTCAGAAAAAATCATCATTTTCTCAAAGTGAATTACATAAAAAAGAAATGCAAGAAATAATATATTTTGAAAAGAAAAATTATTTAAAAAAAAATGAAGTAAAAACAATTCCATTAAGAAAACAACAAAGAGTAGAATTTAGTCCAAAATTAACTGCAATAACAGAAATTCAAAGTCCACAAAAATCAATTCCAGATTATAAATATGAAGAAGAAGATATTGATTTTAATTTAGATGGTAAAAAAAGACAATCAAAAGAAAAAAATGTTTTATTAAAAACATATAAATCAAGTAGAGAATTACAAACAGGAATAAATGGTTTTGAATTAATTGATAGAAAAGGACATAAATTTTATAGAGTTATGACAATTAATCCTGAAAAAGAAGTTGAATTAGCTTTCTTTTTAGAAAAAACTGATGGAATGCCAAAAGGAATTTATTATATTTGTGGATCTGTTCCTAATTTAGGTGAATGGGATACTAAAAGATCATTAAAAATGAAAATCGTTAAAAGAAATCATAAAAAGTTTTATTTTAATTCTATTATCTTAAAAAAAAATAATTTCCCTGTTCAATATAAATATTTTGTTAAATCCAATCATGAAATTATTTGGATTGGTAAAGCATTTGATAATTATATTGCTTCTGAAGAAATATTTACTTTTATTTCTGAAATGAGATTTAAAAATAATTCAATTTTATCATTTAATACTTTTTCAGTTGCAGAAAAAATAAATTATGATAATTCATGGGAGAATAGAAAAGATTTTGTAATATCATTTATTTTTAAAGCAGGATCAGATGTAATTTTCTTTCAAGATATAAATAAAACAAAATATCATTTTATTCATCATAGAATTGATGCAATTTATGAATTTATTGGAGTTGATAGAGATGAAGTTGAAGATACTCAACAAAATTTAATTGCTTATAATAAACATAAATATACTTTAAATGATTGGGGTACTTTTTGGTTAAGTTCTACTCCAGGTGTTCCTGGTTCTAATGATTATAATAATTCTTATCCTAGAAATTGTATTTGGGCTTCTTTAAAAAAATTTGATGATTATAGTTGTTTGTATTTTAATGTTGAATTAGATAGAAATAATTATAAAAATAATGGTACTATTATTAATATTATTTTACAACAAATTAAAAAAGTTATGAGTAAACATAAAGATGAAAATTTCATATTTTTAGGTGGATCTTTTTATGTTGAAAGTGATGATCCTATTATTCAAAGTATTCTTAAATTTGGTTTTAAAAAAATACATTTTGAAACTAATTATCATGGTTTAAGTGGATTTGAAAATAAAGAATATGATTATTTATTTTATATTGATAAAGTTAATCAATTTGTTGTGAATCATTCTATTACTTTTAAAGAAGAAACTATAATTAATAGAAGTAAAAATAGTTATATTAGTGATCATTATCCAATTAAAATTGAATACATGAATAATTATATGAAAAAGTATGCAGACCAATAAAATAAATTAATTTTCAAATATTAATTTTATTATTATTATTATTATTTTTAATTATATAATAAAATTCTTTTATTTTTTAAAATCAATATTAAAAAAAAAAAAAAAAATATAAATAAACCTCAATTTTTCAAAAGTAATAAATAAATTAAGAAATTAAAAATTTTTAAAAACTAAAAACCTTTTTTTTATTTTTTAAAACCATGTTTCTCAGCCCAATCTTTAACATTAACAACACATCTAAAATGTGGTCTTCCATTTTCTAATTTATCAAAAGCTTTAGGGAAATCTTCAAATGAAAATTCTTCAACAATAGGATAAATATCTTTTTCAGCACATAAAGGTAACATTTCATTAATACACCAATTAGGACCGACATTAGAACCAACAAAGAAAGCTTCTTTAACAACCATAGTATAAGCATCTAATTGAAAAGAAGAAGCATCAACAGGTGGCATACCAACTTGAGCAAAAATACCTTCACCACATAAAGTATTAATATATTTTTCTAAACCATCTCTTGTAGGTAAAGTATTAATAATAAAATCAAATTTATCAGCAACTTCCTTCATTTGCTTTTCATCAGTTGAAATAACAACATGATCAGCACCTAATTCTTTCTTAATCATATCAACTTTATTAGCACTTGTAGTAAATGCAGTAACATCATGACCTAATTTCTTTAAGAATTTAACTGCAATATGTCCAAGACCACCAATACCAATAACAGCAGTTACCATACCAGGTTTCAAGAACTTTTTCATTGGATAATAAGTAGTAATACCAGCACAAAGTAAAGGAGCACCTTTAGCAATATCAAATTTAGGTGGTAAATGGAAGAAATGAGAAGCTGGTTGTTGTAAAGCAGTAGCATAACCACCCCAATGGAAACCATAAGTATAATGTTCTTCAACATTTCTACATAATTCTTCTCTATCTTTCTTACAATATCTACATGTACCACATGAATCACGAACAGTTCCAAATGCTACGAGATCACCTTTTTTGAAATCTTTGACATCGGAACCTACTAAGGAAACTTCTCCTATTATTTCATGTCCTGGTGCTATTGGGAACATTGCTGGTCCCCAATGTTCACGTACTGTCATTACATCTGAGTGACATAATCCTGCGTATAGAATGTTTGCTCTTACTTCAGTTGGGGCAATTGGTGGGAATTTAAATGGGAATTTTACCATTTTATGTTTGTTTACAAATGCCCATGCTACGGCGTCTGCTTCTTTTTCGTCACAGTGCTTGTAAAGTTTGTGTTCATAGTGTTCTTTTTGGTCTGTCATTTTTTTTTTTAATGTTTATTATTTGATATTTTTGTACTTATATATAATTTGGTATTAAGATTTTATTTATTAAAAAGTATAAATTGAGTTGTTGTTTTTTGGAGAATTTATTATAAATTTTATTTTTTTTATATTTTTGATACAACATTATATTTTTATTAATTAAATTTTATTTTTTTTATCATTTAATAATTAATTATTAAATATTAATATTTTTTTATTATTTATTAATATTAAATTATTCAACTTAACTTTAATTAAAGTTTTATTTATTATTTTTATATTTTATTTTTTTATTTTATTTTTATATTTTGTTTTTGAATTTTATGAATTTATACTTAATTTTAATTACTATATTTAATTTACTTTATTCTTTCCTTAATTATTTTTTTAAAAATAATATATTCAAAAATGTTTTCTTCAGATGATTTTTATTCAAATCAAAATATACATTCTGCAAACTATCTTCAAGATAATAATAAACAAATTAGATTAATATTACTTTTATTAGAAAAAGCAGAACAAATTTTAAGTATATTAAATCTACCAGATTCTGCAATTCAAAAATATAATAAATTAAAAGAAATTACTTTTTCAAAATGTTCATTAGAATTTCATCCATTAATAAAAAAAAATCAAAATATTAATTCATTACCTTCAAATAATTCTACATCAAGAACAAATTTAAATAATAAATCAAACACAACATTTGTAAGTGACTTAAGTACAATTAGTACTCATAATATAAATTTAAATCAAACTGAAGTTTTAAAAAATATAAATCTAAAAAAAAATTATTTAATTGAATTGCTTCTTGATTTAATTGAAAAGGAAAAATTAGAAAATATAAAATTATGTAAGAATACATTAATAAAAGAATTAAATGAATTACAAAAAAATTTAGAAAATATATCAACAATATCATCTTCATCAAATTATAATGATCCTGATTTTGATCTTAAAATTGAAGAATTAAAATTAAATGAATATATTAGAAAAACAGATATGCAAATAAAAACTTTTTATTTAAATATTAATTCAAGTTCATTTCAAAAAGAAAATGATTTTGATATTATAATACAAGGTTATAAAAATAAAATTGAAGAAATGAAACAATTTCATAATTCTGAAATTTCAGAATATTTAAATAAATTTAATGAACTTAAAATTAAATATAATCCTAATGCAGAAGATGAACTTAATAAATATAAAAATTATTTATCAATGATTAATCAATTAATTTCTCCTATATATGAAAAATATTCTAAGAAAAAAATTTCTATGTATGAACAAGATATAATTGAAGATTTTTCTCCTCAAAAAGAATTAACAAAAATTAACTTTTTAATATGTTTCATCGAACAATTATTTAAAGATAATAAACATTTACTTGATAATTCAAAAGAATTAGAAAAAGAAAAACAAACTTTTAATGAATGTATAAATTTACCTTTTGTAATAAATTCAATAAAAAAAAATGATTTATTACAAAATATATACACATACATTAGCAACATTGAAGAAGTAAAAAAAACAGATAAAAACAAAAATGAAAACGACGACATAAACATATGTATTGATTTTTGTATTCATTCCCTAACAAAAATCTTAGAAGACCAATAATTAATTTTTCATATATAAATAAAAATAATAAAAAAAAAAAATTTATAATTTATTAATTTATTATATTTAATTTGATAACTTTTTAAAAAAAAACTAAAAAAAAATAAAAAAAAAAAAAAAATGAAAGCAGAGCATCCATTCGCAACAAGTTACGATGTAATAGGAGACTATTATTACAAAGGAGAACATTTATTATTTGGTAATCGTATCCCTCCCTTTGAAAATAAACATTTAGAAGAACCTTTTCAAAGAATATCATTTAAATTTCCAGATGGAAATATAATAAAAGCAGATGAAGATGGTTCTCTTGAAAAAGCAATTGAATTAAGAAGAAGAAGAAGAGCTGGTCCTGATTTTGATAAATGGGAACCTAATTTTAAACAAAGAATTAATAAAGATCTTTATTGGCCAAAAGATAAACCTTGGAGACCAAAAATTCCAAGTTATTTAAAAAATTCTATTCCTGTTTTTGTACCTGAACCTGAAGTTAGACCTATTACTACTTATCAAAGGAGTTATCAAAATTTTTTAGTTCCTTATTATAAAAATAAAGATGATGGTAATAGGAAGTTTCCTTTTTATGATGAGTTTATTATGAATCCTAAAAGACCTAATTATCATGAGATTGTTAAAGGGAAAACTACTTCTGGATTTCATAAATCTAATATTTAAAATATTTTAGAATTTTTTTTTTTTTTTTTTTAGTTTTTTTTTATTTTGTTTTATTTGATATATTTAATTTATTGAAATTATAAACAATATTTTTATTTTTTATTTGTTTGTTAAATATTTAAAAATAATTTTATAAATTTTTTTTTAAATTTTTTAGATTAAATAACTCAATTTTTATAATTTTAATATCAAAATAAATTGCATTCATTCTTATTTTTATTATTTTCCCAATTAATAATTTAATATATTTTATATAATTAATAAAATTATCAAAAT
>JAJMZS010003653.1:0-10680 GCA_023807205.1 Isotricha prostoma | reverse complement strand
AATAATAATGAAAATGTTCAAAAAGAAAATAAAGAGATTGAAAATTTAAAAGATGATATTAAAAATAATAATGAAAATGTTCAAAAAGAAAATAAAGAGATTGAAAGTTTAAAAGATGATATTAAAAATAATAATGAAAATGTTCAAAAAGAAAATAAAGAGATTGAAAATTTAAAAGATGATATTAAAAATAATAATGAAAAAAATCAAAATGAAAATAAAAAATTTGAAAATTTAAAAGATGATCTTCAAAATAATAATGTTGAAAAAGAAAATAATGTATATGAAAATTTAAAAGATGATATTAAAAATAATAATGTTGAAAAAGAAAATAATGAGTTTGAAAATTTAAAAGATGATATTAAAAATAATAATGAAAACATTCAAAAAGAAAAAAGTATTGGATTAATAGAGGAAAATATTGGCAATGAAATTAAAAATGAAAATAAAAATAATGAAAATATTGATAATACAATAAAGAAAATTAATTCTGATTTAAATAATAAAACAAGTTATAATAAAATAAAAATAAAAGCAAATAAGGAAGAGAATAATAAAAATAAAGAAGAAAATACAATCAAAAATAAAATAGAAGAAAAGAAGATAATTGAAAAAAAAATAAGTAAAATTCATATAAAAATATATGATAAAAGAAATTCAAATAAAAATGTGATAGAAAGTAAAACAATTGAATCAATTATTAAAAGTCAAAATAATCAAATTCAAATTAAAGAAGATAAAAATAAATTAACAATTGAAAATAATAATGATAATACTAATAATAACAAAATTATATTTGAACAAAATAAAAATAATAATAAGAATAATGAGTTATCAAAAATAATTATTACTAAAAAAAAAAATAAAAGTAATGTTATAGGAAATATTAAATATGAAGAACAGAATTTTAGTATAAATAAAGATAGATTAAATCAAATATATAGTAATAATAATGAGAAAAATATAATTAGAAATAATTATTCATATTATAAAAAAATTCCTTTAGAAAATCATTTAGATAATAATAAATTTAACAATAATAATATAAATACAATTTTTTCTAATAGAGAAAATCCATTTCAATTTAATAAAATATCTAATTCAAAGAATATTAAAATAATAATAAATAATGATAATAAAAATCAAACAAATTATAATAATAATAAACCAAATGAAAAAATAAAGCTTAAAAGTAATTCAATTTCATATAGATTGAAAAATATAAATAATAAAACAAAAACAAAAACTTTTATTAAAACTTTTATAAATTTAGATGAAAATAAATTTAATAAATATAAAATAATAAATAATTCACAAAATAATTTTGAAAATTCAATATTTCCAAGTATAACAACAAATAATAGAACAAACAAATTTGTTAATAGAAAATTTAGAACAAAAAGTGAGTTTTATGATAGGGATTTTGAAAGAATAAATGGCAATAATAATAATCTTAATAATCAACATAGTTATTTTTTTACTGTGAATGGTCCAGAAAAATTTAATACAGTCACAACAAGACAAAATGGATTTTTATATTTATCATTAGGAAAAGTTAAATATAATAATTATAAATGAGTTAAATAAATGATCTTACTAATCAAATAAAATAATCTAATAAATTATAGATAAAAGGATATTATTCTTTATATGATAAAAAAAATAGTTTTAATTATAGAAAAAAAAATTTTTTATTATAGACAAAAGAAATAATTTTTTAATTATAAATAAAAAAAATACTAAATGAATATTTAAAAGAATTTTTAATTTATACTAAAATTAAAGAATTAAAAAAAATTATATATTTTGATTAAACAACTAAAACTAATTTTAAACAAACATATTAGTACATCCAATATATATTTATAGAAAGACAATATTGACAAATATTTAAATATATTTTTACATATAAAATTATTTAAAAATATATTTATTCACTAAATTATTATTATTCTTTAATAGATAATATTTCATCATCAGATGAAATATTATTTTTTTGTAACATTGAAAATGATACAATAGTATTCATCAAATTTACATCTTCAAATTCATTAATTATTACAGTTTCTCTTTTTTTAAAAAATTTAATTAATAGTTCTTTTTGTTTTACATTTTTATTAAACATTCTATTAACTTTTCCTGTTTCTTTTAATTCATTATAATTTAAAAAATCTAAAACATTAATCCATAATTTATTAGTTAATTTTTCTGCTTTGTTAGTATCAAAATAATTTATTAATTGTTCTGAATTACAATTGGTAGAAAATTTTTCTTTTATATTAATTGAATGATTTTTATAATTTAAAGTAGTAAATTGACAAGTTTTTTTATTTGTTATTGAGATTGCATTTCTTTTTTGAATACAACCCATAAAAATAATTAATTAATATTAAAAATAAATATTTATAATAATTTTTATAAAATATAGTTTTTTTTTTTTTTGAAAATATTATGAAATATAATTATGATGATGAAATAAAAAAGATATTTGAAAATAAAAAAAATAAAAAATATAATAATGAAATTATTAATAATAATAATAAAAAAGAACATTTAAATAATAAACTTTTAAAAAAGAAAAATGAAAATATTATCAATATTAATAATTATAATGATAATCAATTTGATTTAAAAACTATAGAATTAATCAATAAATTAAAGAATATTGATAAAAAAGAAAAAAAAAAACAAATAGAATTAAATTTAAAAAAAGAAGAAAATAATAATTTTTCTAATAATAAAAAAATATCATTTATATCTGAATCACAAGGAGGAAATTTTTATTCTCCTCGATTAACTTATAAAATAAATAATAATATAAATGAATTTTTTTCAAAAAATATAAATGAGATTAAAAGTAAATATCAAAAAGAAAATAAGTCAATTAATAAATATGAAAGATATAATACAGAAAATATAAAATATGATATTATAAAAAATTATAGTCAATATAAATTAAATTCTCCTAATTTTTTAGATAGAATGAAATTTTATTCAATTAAAAAAAAATATGAAGAAGAGTTTTTAAATTTAATTGTTGAAAAAATAAAACCAAAAATAAAAGAAAGTGAAAAAATAAAAATTTTTAATAATTTAATTGATGATTCAAATAGAAGAATTGAAGCAAAAAATAGAATTGAAATTTATAATACAAATTATAAAATTGAAAATGAATTAACTAGAAAAAATTCAATTAAAAAAAAATTTAATGAAAAAGAATTTTTAATTAAATATAAAGAAAATGTTATTGATAAATTAGAAAAAAGAAAAAGAAAATTAGAAGAACTAAGAAAAATACAAAAAGAAGAAAAAGAAAAAAAAGAAAATGAACTAATTAAAGAAATGAAAAAAAGAATTAAAAAAGTTTCTAAAAGTAAAATTGAAAATATATCACTAAGATTATATAATGATGGAATTATTAGAAAATTTAAAAAAGAATTAATGATTCATTCAAAAAGTCAAATTTATAATATGGAATATAATAATATTTATAATAAAATAAGACTCAATAAAAATTTATCTCCTTTATTAATATTAAATCAAAATCATAGTGAAATAAATAATAAAAGTTTTAAACAAAATTCAAGAAATAAATTTAATAATTTTAACGAAGAATCTATTAATAAAACTAATTATTCAAATAATTTATTATCAAAAAATGATTCTAATAATTATAATGAAATTAATATTAATAATAATAATAAAACAATTAACAATTATAACTATATTAATAAAAGTAATAGTTATTATAATGTGATTAATAATAATAATAATTATATGAATAATAATAAATTAAAAATTTATCAATCAGCAGAAACAATGATTGACAATTATTTTTACATAAAAAAAAAATATAAATAAAAAAAAAATAAATTATAATATAAATAAAAAAAAAATAAATTTTATTTATTTATTAAAAAAAAAATGAACAAACAAACAAGTGCAAAAGTAGAAAGAAGACAAGAAAAACAAAGAGCAGCAATGGGATTTAATCAAGCAGCAACAAGTCATGGTTTTAGTATTGAACCACAATATGCAATTGTAATTAGTTTAATTTATGTTGGTGTTGTTATTATTTTACATATGATTGGAAAATATAGAAAAGATACTACTACTACTGCATAAAAAATAATATTAATTTTATCAAATATTATTTAAAATTTTATATATTGATTTTTTTTATTTTCAGAAAAATAAAAAAGATTGATTTTAATAAAATAAAAAATGGATTTTTTTATATTTTTTTTTTTTGTTTTTTTTTTTTTTTAGAATAAATTATTCTTAAAATGAATATTTTTAAATATTAAAAATTAATCTTTAGATAAAAAAATTAAAAAAAAATATTAAATCAATACAAACAAAAATCATTGTTTAAAAAAACAATAAAAATTAAACAAAAAAAAAAAAAATTAAATAACTTTATTTAAATAAAACTTTTACTCAAATTTTTCATTTTCATAATTTTCTTCATCACCTTCATCAATAAAATTACTATCATCAATATCTTTAATAAAAAATTGTATTTTTCTATCATTACCAACACTAATAATTTCATTACTAAAAGAAATAACACCATAAATCATTAAATTATGTGCATTAGTAATATTACCAATACAAGTTAATTCTTCCATATTCCAAATTTTAATAATATTATCAAGTGAACAAGAGACTAAAATATTTTGATTATCATTATAAGAAAAATTAATAATTGGTCCCTTATGACCTAATAATTTTTTATTATTTTTTTTATTTTTTAAATCCCAAAGTATAATAATTGAATCAGAAGAACCAGAAATTATTTTATTATTTGAAATTTTTTCTAAACAATTAATTGAATTTGTATGTCCCATAAATAAATTTTTTAATTCTCCTGTTAAAATATCCCATAATTTAATTCTACCATCACTACTTCCACTTATTAATTTATTATTATCTATTTCAATTAAACTTCTTTCATATGAAACTTTATTTCTTATATCTATAAAATCTGTTATATTATTTATTTCCCATATTTTTATTCTATTATCACTTCCACTTGAAACAATTTTTCCATTTTTTAATTCTAATAAAGATATAATTTTACCTTTATGAATATTATCAAATATATGTAAACATTTTATTTTTACTAAATTCATATTTTCATTTTCTCTATTTGTTGTATCATTTGTTCTATTTGTTGTTTTTTTATTTGATAAATTATTATCTTCTTCATATGACCAAAATTTAATTGTTTTATCACTTGAACCACTTAAAAATCCATTATTTTCTTGATAAGATAATTCAGTTAATATATTAATTGTGTCTTTATGTGCTTCAATCTCACTTATTTTATTATAAAAATTATGTTCTTTTTTATACATTTCTATTATTCCATTATTTAATCCACATATAAATGCTCTTTCTTTATAATTTTTTAATTCTATTATACAAGTTAATGGATTTTGAGATAATATTGTTTGATTATTTTTATATAATAAAGGACGAAAATTAAATTTTAATTTATAAAATTGATTTAAATTTAATTTTTCTAAATTTTGACATGCCTTTTCTAATTCAGTTTTATTATATGATTTATATTTAATATTAAATAATTCTTCTTTTATTGTTGAAAGAAAATCAAAACTACCAACATCAATTTTTTCACATGTCATTTCATTATAATAATTTTGATATGTTTGTTTTATTATTGAAAATATATTTTTTAAATTACTTAATTGTTCATTTGTTTTTGATGTATAATTATCTTTTAATTTTTGTAAATTTTTTAATGCTTCATCAATTTTTTTTTTTGTTTTTGTAACATCTTCTATAAATTCATTTAAAAATTTTTGTTCTTTATCACATATAAAATAATATAAAGTTTCATAATTTTTAAATTTTAATAATTTACTTTTATTTTTTACCATTTTTTTATATTCATCAACTGAAAATGTTGCATGATTAATATGAAATTCTTCTTTAGAACATTCTTTACAAATTAAAATATTACAAGTTTTACAAAAAATATTTTTTATTTCTCCTCTATGATAAAAACATTTTGAATTATTCATTTTATCACTTGATAATAATTTATGATATGGAAAATAATTATTATGAAATGTACTTTTACATTCTTCACATAACCAAATTTTACAATCTGAACAATAATTTATTACATTTATATTATGTTCTTTACATAATATTTTTGTTTGTAATTTTGTTTGTGATTCTTTTAAATTTTCTAAACAAGTTTTATATGATATTTCTAATTTTCCTGATAAACAAGGACAAGGTATTATTACATTTTTTGTTGATTCTAAAAAAGAAAATTTTTTTAAAAGAATTTCTCTTCCTAAACATTGATTACATATAAAATGAGGACATGTGAAACGAAGTTTACATTCTTTTAAAGGAGTTTTACATACTACACATTTCATATCCATTTTTTCTTTTTTTTTTTAAGGTTATTTTTTTTTATAATTTTTTCAATTTTTTTTTTGGTTATGAAAATAAATCTTAATTTTTATATTTTTTTTTAAAAAGAAATATAATTGTAAATATAATATTTTTATTATTTTAAATTTATTATAATTTTTACAAATTTTTTTTTTAAATTTAATTAAACTAAATAAAAAAGTAAATCAATTAAAAAAAAATTGTTTTAAAAAATTAAAATTTCTTTTTTTTTACATTTTTTTTTTAATAAAATAAAATAAAACTTTATAAATTTATTTCATTTGATCATTTTCTTGATCATAACCTAAAAATTGTAATTTATGTTCTCTTTGAAAACGACAATTACTACAAGTAGAATAAATAACTTCAGATTTAATAAAAGTATCAAAAACATGACTTAAAGGTAATTTTCCTTCAAAAATTCCCCAAGTTGAATCTAAAGGAATCCATTTATTATCAATAAAAGCAATAGTCCAAGCATGATAATTATCTAAAGGATTATTTAATAATTTTTCTTTTGAATTATATGCATAACCAGTTGTATAAATTGCTTTAATTCCAATTGAATTTAATAATGCATTATATAATATTGAATAATGTTCACATACTCCTTTTAATTTATTTAATATTTCTTCTGGTGACATTCTTTTACCAAAATATTTCATATCATATTTCATATTTTTATAAACCCATCTTCCTAATTTTATATATTTTGGTTCATTTGATTTATCATTTATTAATATTTCTTTTGCTTTTTTTATTATTTTTGATGATTTATACATTTCTGGATAATATTCTTTTTTATAATAAAAATCCCAATTTGATTTTACTATATTTGAAAATTCTACTTCAAATTTATAAAATATTTTCTTTGACATTAATGTATAACTTTCAAATATAAATTTATTATGTTTATCTATTATATTTACATTATCTATTTTTTCTGCTACATTATTTGAAATATTATAACTTTTTATTTTATTATCTCCACCAATAAAATATTTTGGTGTTTCAAATTTTACTTTTATTATATCAAATATTGAATTTTTTATTATATAACCTTCTATATTTGCTTTCCATTTAGCTGAACCATAACCAACTATAATATAATCAGATATACCATTTTCATTTATTTTTCCTTTATATTCATATAAATTATTCTCTTTTTTTTTTAAAATACCATTTTTTGTACCAATACATGAAACATTATTTTTACAATTTACTTCAATTAATCCTTCATTTCCTTTTCCAAAATTTAATGAAATATGTTCAAATCTATATAATTCAAATAAATTTGGATTATAAATTTTATAAGTTAATATTATATCAATTTCTTCTTCATTATATAATTTAAAATTAAAGATAAATTTTTTATTTTTTAAAATACATTCTCCTTCTTTTTTTTTAAATTCTACATTTAATAAACTATATGTTCCATTTTTACCATATGTTATTGTATATGTTGTATAATATTTATCTGATGGTAAATTATTTGCTTTTAATGTAAATGAATATTCATTTTCTTCTCCATCTGGAAGTAATGTTACTTTTAATATTTGATTTAATACTTCTAAAGATTTTGCTCCTAGAGTATTTTTTAATAAAGGAGTATTTAAATAATATTCTTCTATTTTTTTTTCTTCTTCTGGAATTATTGGTTGTGTTGATAATATTGATATTATTAATGAAATAAAAAGAGTTGAAAATAGTATTTTCATTTTTGTAAATTTTTTTTTATTTTTTTTTGTAATTTATTATATGTAAATTATTATATGTTTTATTTTTGTTGATGAAATATAAAAAATAAATAATTAATTATTATCTAAAAAGTAGATTCAAAAAACAAAATCAAAATAAAAACAATTAATATTATCAATATTATTATCAAAAAATAATACTTTCAACAAATAAAACTATTCTTAACATTAAAATTAAAAAGTCATTATCAAAAAATAAAAATTAAATAAATATTAGAAATAATAAAAAATAAAATGAATTATATTTTAAAAACAAAACTAACCTTATATAATATATTTAATAAAAATGATTTTTCTATTCAATCAATTATTTTAGATATTTCAAAAAATGTTGTTGCTTATTTAATGAAGAATTTGAAAAATTAAAAAAAAGTCAAAGAAATTTTAAATGATTTTAAAAAAAATTGATTTATTATATTATAGGAATTTTTATCCTTGAGGAATTATTATAATTATTTTTCAACTCAACTATTAATTCCAATTTATTAATTTAAAATATTATCATTTATAATTAAATTTGATGATTATTAAAGAACTTAAATATATGTAACAATTTCTTATTTATTATATTTTTAATGGTTATCTTAATATTTAATGTTTAATAATTAAAAAATATTAAAAAAAATTTATATATTTTTAAATTAATGAACGAAATAGAAAATATAGATGAATTAATAAAAAAAATAACTGAAGGTGAATTACTTTCAATTGAAGAATTTAATAAAGTATTTTCTAAAGCAAAAGAAATATTAGAACAAAGAAAAAATATAGCAATATTAAAAACTCCTTTAATTATATGTGGTTGTATTAACGCTCATTTTGAAGAATTAAAAGATATATTTATAACATGTGGAAATATATCAGAAAACAAATATTTATTTTTAGGAGATTATGTTGGAAAAGGTTGGAATGGATTATCAACATTTATTTTATTAATTTTATATTTAATTAAATATCCAAATAATTTAACTTTACTTAGAGGAAATCATGATTCAAGAATATTTTCTCAAATGTATGGATTATATGATGAATGTTTAAAAAAAATATCAAAAAAAAATGAAGCTATAGAAATTTATAATAAAATTAATGAATTATTTGATTTACTTCAATTGTCTTCTGTTATTGATAATAAATATTTTTGTGTTCATGGTGGATTATCACCTGAACTTAAAAAAATAGAAGATTTAAATAATTTAGAAAGAAAAAATGAAATTCCAGAAAAAGGAATTATTACTGATTTAATATGGTCAGATCCAAAAGAAGATGTTAATAATTTTGTTCCTTCATCAAAAGGTGCTGGTCAATTTTATGGTGAAAAAGCTATTAATGATTTTATTCAAGAAAATAAAAATATTGAAATGATTATTAGAAGTCATGAATTAGTTGATAATGGATATAAATATCAATTTAATAATAAATTATTAACTGTTTTTTCTGCTCCTGATTATGCAGGAAGAGTAGATTTTAATATTGGAAGTGTAATTAAAATTGATGAAAATTATAAATTTAATTTTATTAAAATATGTGGACATAAAATTAATAAAATCTAATTTTGACAAATTATTATATAAATTTTTGATAAAGATTATTCTAAATAAATTATATTAAATTATTTATTTTAAATATTAAAGAAAAATTAAAATAAAATAATTTATTTTTTTCAATTAAAAATTAAATATTTATTTAATATCTTCTTTTACTACTTCCAGTGAAAAAAACAAAATAAATAATAGAAAAAATAATAAGCATTAAAGTAATAGAAGAAGTAGAAAAAAATCCATTAGAACTTCTATAAGTTTTTCCATCATCAACAAAATCATCTTCAAAATCTTCAAAATCAATACTTTTACTAATTCTATGAAAAGTTCTTGAATTTTTTTCTCTATCAACTTTACTTCTTTCAATATTATCTAATCTATTTTTAAATTCTTCATAATCAGTATTTTCTAATCCTCCTTTAACAAGTAAAATTCCATTTATTTTAGGATTATCTTTTTCTTTTTTAACAAAAGTAATTTTAATTTTTTTTTCAGAAACATTAAATCCATTTTTAATTTTTTTTCCTTGAATAAATAAATTATCACCTTTAATATTTAAAGTAATAAATTCATCATAAGCAGAATTTTTTCCAATTTTAGAAAAAATATCTAAATCATTAATAATAATATCATCACCAATTTTAATATCAAATACTTTTTCTCCAATTGAATTAAAATAAATTTCAGAAAATTTTAATATTAAAACATAAGTTCCTTGATTTTTAATTGGAATATTATAAATTAAATCTTCTTCACTCCATCTTTCAGTTTGATATACAATTTGATCTTTTGTATTTTTTATTTCTAAATTTAATCCTGCATCTGAGGATTGTCCTCCTATAAAATAAGTATCTTTTATATATTTTATTCCATTTGATGATGTATATGATGGACCTCCACAATTTATTGCTAATTCTATATTTGATGATTTTAATATTGATATTGTTTTT
>JAJMZS010003652.1:0-10700 GCA_023807205.1 Isotricha prostoma | reverse complement strand
CTTTTTCATTAATTTCTTCTTCTACTTCAACAAATTCATCTTTATCTTCATCATATTCAAAATCTTCTAAAATTCTCAATCTAGTAATTCTTCTTGCTTCTAATGAACTAACAACAATATTAGTAGCTAAATCATATAAATATAAAATATTAGAATCTAAATCTTCTTCTCCATCTAACATTTTCATAATAGTATTTCCAACTAAATGGAAAATTTGTTTAGTTTTTCTTCTACCAACTTTTTTAGTAACTTTAGCATTTTTAAACATTCCAGCCATTTCTTTAACATCTTCAACAACTTTCTCAGATTTAATATTTAAAGACAAATCACCATCACTATCAACTTTTACAATATTATTTTCACCATTCACAAAATCCTTTTCCCATTTATCATAATTTTCATTTATTGTCTTTGCTCCTTCAATATAATGAGTTTCACAATTTTGACCAGTATAATCTTTATCACAAACACATAGAGGTTGTTTATTTTTCATTTCACATTTACCATTATCACCACAATTCTTATCAGCACAAGTCTCGGGATCTTCAGGAATATAATCAAAACAATTATGACCTGTACATAAAATGCATAATCCATCTTCTTCTTCTTTTCCTTTTATTCTACAATTATAACAATATGATGAACTTAAATCATCTCTTCCATAATGTTTTTTACATTCATATACACATTCTCCATCTTGATGATATAATGGAGTAGGGATTATATTTTCACAACTTTTATAACATTGATGATGTTCCCTGAAAAGATAACCTGTTGAACAAGAGGTTACACATTTATTATATGGAAAATCTTTATGAAAGTTATCAGATATCGAAGTACACTTTTTGCATTCAACTTCATTGTTTCTTGCTACGTAGTATGTACCATTTTCATTACAGGCAAAATAATAAAATAATGATGATATGAAACTATTATAATCAGATGGATCTCTTATTAAAAATGTATGATTATTTATTGGTTGTTTTAAATTATAATTATAAAGGAAAAGTTTGTTATTAATATCTTTTGAATAAGAATATGATGATGAATATGGGAATAAGGTTTTTATTAAACCCATTTTACTTAATGATATTATTCTATCAACATTACTTGACAAATATAATACTGATTTATAGTTATTTTCACCAAATTCATATATTCTGTATGTTTTATATTCTCGATCTTGAGATATTGGTTTGCAGGAAGAAAGATAATCTTTTGAATATATTGATATTTTATTTTGCCCTAAAATCTTATTATTTTCATAAAATATGATATTTGAATTTTGGATTGAGTTATAATCTATAACTGGTTGATTTGTTGAATAATCATATCCTACTTTTAAAACATTATTATGAGATGAATAAAGTTTAAATTGTATATTACTATTAGATTTTATTGAATTTGTTAAAAAAGAGAAAAGTGGTGAACCTTGAAAACTAATATCTAAAATTAAATTCCTTTTATTAAAAATTAAATTATAATTTTTATTATCCACCCGATAATAAATATAATGTAAATAATATTCATAAGTATTTATTTCACCAACTATTTCAATATGATATTGTCCTATATTATTTAAAATAATTTGCTCATAAATTATTAATGAATTTTGGTTTCTATTAACAAATTGATAATTTTTAATTTCCTGTTTTTCACCTTTATATTCAATATTATCTCTTAGTAAATAAACTTTAGTGATTTGATTATTATGATATTGTCCAACAAAAGGAATAGCAAAATTTAGTAAATTAATTTGATTAGTACTTATAAAAGGATTTTCACTTTTAAGTTTGAAATTCCCATCATATACAATTAATAAAGGTGATATAATTATATTATCATTAAAAGTAAATTCAAATATATAATCTCCTAAATCTATATTATTTGGTAAAGTTATATTTAATTTTTTTCCATTAGACTCTATAGAATTTAAATTTACTTTATTTGAATTAATAGAATTAGTTCTAATTAATGATAATTGAGGATTATTTTGAATTGTATCTGAAAAAGATATTTCAATATCTTGTGGATTAGAAATATCATATTTAATAGTTTCGCCTATTGGTATTGGAATTGAATTTGAATAAGATGTAACTGTTATAGAAATAGCAGATACTGAACTTAATGAACCACATTGAGTAATATAACCAACATTAAAATCTCCTGTATTTGAAATTTGTTTAAATGTACATAATAATGCTTTTTTATTATCTATTATTTCCTCACAAGAAGAATGATAATAATTTCCTTGATTGTTTTGAGCTTTATAAAGAACAACATCTAATATTTCATTTTCATTTACATTTTCTCCAAATTCAACAATTAAATATTGGTTAGAATTTATTCCAGAATAAATTTTACCTATTATATTAATTATTTTCTTCCCTTTAATTATTGTTAATAAATAATTAGAAAATTTATTTCCATTAAATTCAACATAATATTCTCCCTCTTTCAAATTTTTATTTTTATTAATTAAGAAACTATATATATTAGTTTTAATATTTAATACTTTATCTTTATATATAATTGAATTTACACTCATTCTTTCTTTATTTTTATTATATAAATAAATATTTATTTGAGCTATATTTGGAATATCTGCTTCTGTATATAAATAAAAATATGTGAAAGAATTTTTATCAATACATTCGTCTTCAAAAGTATATTTGACTGTATTTAAGGGAACAGTATTATAATAATTAATATAATAAACTTTTCCATATTCAATACCATTTGCATTACAACTTAAAAGATCATTAATTCTACTACAAGCTATTTTGTTTTCCTCATCCTCATCCGTTAAATAAACACTATTTAATGAAGTTTTTACTTCAATTGAAACTGAATCATAATCTTTATATGAATATAAGAATTGTGGATTAACTGAAGAAACTTTATTAAATGTATAAGGATTTATATTTTGAAATTGATTACATGTTAATTGATTATTTATAGTATAGTCAATTAATTGAATTGTATTTCCTTTACTTAAAGATGCAGGAATATCAACATATGCTTCATTATCACTAGCATAAACAATTGAATTAAATAAATTATATGGATTATTATTATTATCTTTTATTTTTACATTTACAATATCATATGATAATTCTTTATATAATTTAAATGAAATTCTTAATTTACCATTATCTAATTCATTTTGTTCAACATTGATATAACAATCTGGTGTAAAATGTTTAATGATAATTCCATCATATGTAACTACATATTCATAAATTAATGGTTCATTTACTTTAAATAGTAATTGATTACTATTTCTTGGTAGCCGTTTTGTATTAGTAATTTCAAATTTATTTTCTGAATAGCAGGTCCAATTCACTTCAACAAAAATAATTCTTTGACTTACATCTAAAAATATTGTGATATCATCCTTATTCCAATTAATTAAAGTAATTGATTTTTCAAATAAAACTTTAGGTTCTTTATCAATATAATCATCTCTAATTACTTGAAGTTTATAATCTTGATCTGTAAAGTTTTGCCTAATGCCAAATATATTATTATATAAATTCAATTTATATCTTTTATTATCTTTTTCTGAATATAATGCATAATATAAATCTTCCTGTATATTATATGTAATAAAAAATGAAGGATTTACTTTTAATGTGTTAAAACATCTTTCATTTGTTGTATCTTTTGGATGACATTCATTAATAAAACAATAATCAGAATTTGATAAAAAGAATACAGAACTATCTTTTATAATATAAACTACTGTATTTGTGATAGGTTCTAAATAAGTTCCTGCATTAACATTATTAGATTTATAAAATTGATATTTTCCATAAGGAACATTTTGTTCTAAAACAAAAGTATTTGACCATACTTGATGAATTGGATACTTAGTATTACCATTATTATATGTATAACTCATTGCTAATACATCCATACTTACAGAAATTGTTATAAATGCTTTTCCTTTTTTAGTTTTAGTATAATAAAAATGATTAAAAATAGTATAATTTAATTTAGTTTCAACAATTTCTAAAGTATAAATTAAAGGTTCATCCTCATAATTTTTTTCAAAAATTTTAAAAACATATTCTCCAGTTATATTTAAATTTATTTCTGATGTATTTATAATTAAAATATTTGGATGTAGTTCATGAATAGAATAATTATAATTATTATTATTATATGTTATTCTTGAAATTCTATCTAAAGTAACTTCAGTATTAAAAATAACTCCTGTTTTATTTAAATTATCAGCTTGTGGTAATCTTTGTCTTTTTTCATATAATGAAAGTCTTTCACTAAATATAATTGGTTCTGAACTAACAATATTATTTTCTTGATTTTCAAAAAATAATTTAATAAAATATTTTCCTATTTTCATTAAGGAGATAAATTCAGGTGGAAGAGCAAAATTAATATTTTTACCATTTATATTTAAATTTTCAAAAATACCATTAACAATTGTTATCATACTATCTTTATCAATTAAAGAAAGTTTAAATGGTTTATCTTTAAATTCATTATTATATGCTAAATTAACTGAAATTGCTTTTTCTATTTCATTAATATTTATATATTTAGGTGAAATTGAAATTATTCTTTGATAATTTTTATTTCTAATATAAAAATCACCTACTTTATTTTCATTACTACATAAATCTTTATATTCTAAAATATATTCACCTTCAGAAAATGTAGATAAATCTCCTGTACAAGTAAATATATTATTAATATTTTTATTTGGACAATTAACTTTTAAATCATTTGAACCTCCATCTTTTAAATTTTTTACATCAAATTTAATATTTGTAATTAATTGATAATATAAATCATCTAAACTTAAATTTTCAACATTTTTAAAAGAATGAATTTTTATTAATATTGTTATTCCATTTTTATCTTTTAAAATTGTTTTATCATCTATAGATACTGAAATTAAAGGATAAAAATTAAATGTATCTAGAAGAATATTTTCATTATCATTATCATCATTCTTTTTAATAATAAAGCTATTTTTTCCATAATTAAAAGTAGTTGATTGAATATAATAATTTATTGAATTAGAAGCTTGAATAATATTTTCATTATTAAAATATGTCATATATGGAGCACCATCAATATTAAAAGAATAATTTTGAATAATTCTTTCATTATTTTCATTTATTTCTTCTAACATACATTTTTTACCATCAAAATTATAGAAAATACAAGTATATTTTTGAATAGTTTCATCAAATTCATTATATGTTACTTCTAATTTAGTATATTTTCCTGGATTTATAAACTCACAACTTACAGATGTACTTTCATAATTACATCCTTCTGATTTATCTTCATTTATTACTTTCAATTCACCATTTATATAAATTCTTGAAAAGATATCTTCAAGTTGTTCAGGAGTTGTATTATCATTTATTTCAAATTTAAATACAATTGGATCTAATATCATTTTATCTTTTCCTATTTGATATTTTTTTTCCAAAGAAAATTTAATTGGAGTATCATATTCTAATTCTTGAGATAAATTAATTGTTTTATATTCAGGTTCTGATGATATTTCATTCATTGAATTTATACCAGTTATTGTTTCTATAAAATAAATTGGTTTTTCTTCATTTCCATTATTATTTGGTAAGGTAATTTTTATATAATCATTTTCAACAAATGTTATATTTGATTTATCATAAGTAATATAATCATTTATTTTAGTATTCAAAACAATAATTTTAGTAATAAAAGGAAGATAATAATCATAAGATTTAATAATAACATTATTTTTTCCAGAAATTGGATAAATTTTAAATGTTGATTCATTTAAAAAAGCAGATAAGAAAAATTTATCTATTTCATCACCGTTATAATAAACAGAATAATAACCAGGATAAACAAAATCTTCAGGTAAATTAATTAATAAATCATTATTTGTATTTCTTTGATTTTCTTTATCAATTTCATATTCTTCTTCTTTTTCATCTTTTTCATAAACTATTGTTAAATCTGTTATTTTTTCAGTTGCATTTAATATTTTAATTGTCCCTAAAGAAATAAATGATACTTTTTCAAAAGAAAAATCTTTAAATATAACATCTTGACCATATACAATTGTATCTGAGTTTTTATCTCTAATTATTAAAGTATAATTATTTCCTATTCTAAGATTTTTCATATTTTCAACTGATAAATCATGATTACTAGTTCCTTTTTTATGTGATAAAGTGACAATTTCATTTTTTTTTGCAGGTTCTGATAAATAAACTTTTAAATCCATTTCTCTAAATTTTGGAATAACATCTAAAGTAAATAGTCTTTCAGTTAAAATATAATTTGGAAGCGGAAGTAACAAAAGAAAAGAAAAATAATCATTCTTCAGAACGACTCTATGATTTAAAATTGAATATTTTGTGTCATCTTCTTTTAAAGTATATGAAAAAGAGATTGTTCCAGTTATAGTAGTATTTGGAAATTTTGCAACATATGAATTTCCAATAATTTGTCCAGTAAATGATTGATTTTGATTTTTAAATTTGTTTTCAACTTCATCATTTTTATAATAAATTTTATCTATTTTCTCATAATAATCTCCTTTAATTGTTATCACCGGTACTTCTAAATTAGAATTATCTTGTAAATAATAATAAATATTTTTTACTGAAATTTCAACATTTTCTTCTTTTCTTGTAAATTCAAAAATTTGTGAACCTCCAATTTCATTAAATAATTGTAAATTATAATATTTCCCAGGATGAGCAAATAAATCTAATTCAATTTCATTATTTTGGACAAAATAAGTAAGTTTTGGTCTAACACGATCATCATAATTTCTAAAATAAAATAAAGAATCTCCATGATTATCTCTAATAATAATTTTAATAATACTTTCCATATTAAAATTATCTGTTTTTATTTTAATTGGATTTTTTCCAATATGAGTTTCTTTAATACTTAAATTATTGATAAATAATTTGAATTTTGCTTCATTAATTATTGCACTAATATAAGTTGAAGCAACAATATAGTCAGAATAATAAATATTATATTTCCCTGATGAAAGCTCATACAGTTCATTTTCTTTTTTTACTTCACAAAATAACTTATTCCTAACTAATCTATTATGACAATTTAATTGTATTTTACTATCTAAATTTTGTCCAATATAAAAATCATTTAAATAACAATATAATGTTAATACAATATTTGTATATGAATAAGTAGTTAAAGGAGCAAAAATTTTAGTAAAAGTAAGTGAATCTTGATATAATTTAGGTGAACTTCTATCTAATTCAGAATATATATCTACATTTATTATATGAAATGGAGGTTGTTTTATTGGTAATTGTTTAAGCCATTTATTTGATGATTTAACACTAGATGTACACTTATTATAATTATCTTCACTTGTTAAAATACATATTTTATTTAAATCCATGATATTTGTAGGCATTAATTGAAATATTGTTGATTGATTATAATAAAGACATTTCTTTTCAAAACCAATTTTATTAAAATAATCATAAATACTATTTTCGACATAAACTGTATCAACAATATTTCTTTGATTTGAATTTTGTAATGTAAATGAAATTTCATAACTTCCTATTCTATTTGTTGAATAAAAATAATATTTATATTCACCTCTTGTTTCCATTGAGCTAATTCTCAATCTTTTGTTAACATAAACATTAGTTGGGAAATTGTACACATTTGAATAGTATTCCAAATAAAAAGTAATTAATTTTTTATTTTTAGATAAAATATGATAATATCTATTAATTTTATACCAATTCATATTATAATAAAATAATACATAGAAATCAAGTTTATTATTTAATTCACAATTAGTTGAATAGGATAATTGTTTATTATAATTTTCAAAATTATAACAATATAAAAAAATATACTTACCATTTTCTTTTTCTAAAACACAAGATTCATATCCTAAATTAAATTTTACCTCATCATTTCCAATTGTAAATGGTTGAATGAATCTTAGTTTGATTAAATCAGGATAATTATTATCACCAAAAATTTTATATTGAAAAGTTAATGGAGGTATAATAACACTTGAATAAGTAATTATTTTTGTTCCTATTAACCCTCCTCCATAATAAAATTCAATATTTTTATCTGTTTGAATTTTATCTGCTGGAATAATAAAATTTTCAAAATTATAATTAAAAGGATTTTTTTTTAAGTAAATTTTGTCATTTTTTTCAAACGTTTCTCCATTATATTTAACTTCAAATTTTTTATTTTCTTCTTTAGGAAAATATACATTAATAATAACATCATCTAAATAATTTTTATCACCATAAATATTTTGACAAGTATTTTCAATTTTTATATTAATTACTTTATAATATGCTTTTTCTGTATGATATCTTAATTGAGTAGATAAAATACCAGGTTCTGAATCAGATGGTTCTACTTCAATATAATCTGTATCATATGAATAACAATGAAATTGATTTGTTGCTTTAGGAAAATTTCCTATACAAAAACTATTTCCATATAATTGTGCTGCATATTCTGAAATAAAATATAATTTACTTGTTTGTCTTTTATTGTATGTTAAATCTCCAATCACAAATAAATCTGGTTCAATCCTTAAGTCATCTAATTTTTCATAAAAATATAAATCAGAAAAAGAATCAAAAGTATAATATAAATCTAATGCAGTATTAAAGTCTTCATCTTCATATAATATTCTTTCTAATTTAATTCCTTTATAATATACTCCTTTTAGATATTTAAATGTAACTGATAATTTATCTTCAACATCAGAATAATTTAAATTAAATCCTTTATAAAAAGTTTTCATATTTTGTTCAAAATCATCTCCATATTCAACATAAAATTTATTTATTGCCTCTAAAGTAAATTCATCACCATTATCATCAATAATTTCAAATGTAACTTCTTTATAGTCAATATCTTGTGATGTAGTATTTATTAAAGAAATTTCACTCAATGGTTTTATAGATAAAATATTTTCCTTTAATTTTGTGTTTTGAAAATATAAATCCATTTTTCCATATTTTTTAATTGGTTTAAAATAACAATAGCAGTATTTTGAAAAATAACATGTTAAAGGATTACAAATTAATTTAGTATCTTCATCATTTCCAGCTTTTAAAATTAAAGAATCAGGTTCAAAGCTACAAAAATCAGAATAAAATCTAATTTTACCTAAAGAGGGGAAAAAAAAATTATCATTAATTGTAACATTAGTAAAACTAAAACTATTAATATTTCCTAAAGTATCTTCATAATCTTCATTCTCAGTAATTCTAACAATATATTGATTTCTAGTATGTTCTCCATTTATAGTAAAGATTGCTTGTTGATTTTGGATGTCAACGAATCTTGTAAAATTAATAGTTTCAGTAGAATTAATTTGTTTTATAATTGATTTTGGAGAATAAGCAAATATTTGAATATTATTTAAATCTATTGATTTTAAATAAGGTTCATTTACTTGAACAGTATATGAAAAAATTTCTTTATGAAAGTAGCAATTTGAATGTCTTGAAGGAGTAATTGTAAATAAATTTGTATATGAAGAAACTACAAATATACTTTCATAATAAGTGTTAGTTTGGTCATTAAGTATGTAATTAAAATTATATTGTCCTATTGATGAAATAAAACAATAAAAAACAAAATTATTATTATTTTTTGGGGTACATTGCTTAATCTGATTGTTTGCCTTGTTTTCTATATTTAAAGTCAATAATTGATTTGATATTGATGAAGTGACTTCAATAACTTTCTTTACTGAATTTGGATTTACATAATGTCTTTTAGTAAACTTCAAAAATAATGTATTTTGTGAAAGACATATATAAACTAAATATAACAAAACAAATAAAATTTTGTTTTTCATTTTTTAAATTTAATATTCAATTATGAGTATATTTATTACATAAAAAAATAGGTTGATTTGTAAAAATGATTATAATTTATAATTATATAAAAAATGAAAACTGAAATTTAAAATTTAGTTAAAAGTAGCAAAGTTTTATATATTTTTTAATATTGAGAATAAATATGTGTTTATAAAATGATATGATATATTTATTTTAATTTTACAGTTTTAAATTATTATAAAAGAAATAATTTTTTTTATATATTTATTAATATTATTAATAATATGATAATATCATTTATTTTATCTTTCAATTATTTTTATCATTATTCTTTTTATTTCAAACAAATTTTGTTTGGTTTTTCTTTCTTTTATATTTATATTTCATTTTTGATAATTGTATATTTATCTATATATTTTTTATTTCCTTATTAAATACATTTGAAAGATATCTAATCTTTATTAATAATCAATTTTAGATTCATTTAATGGATAATTTTGGAAGAACAATTTTTAGTTTATATATATAGAAGTATTATAATGAATTAAAATATGAAAATTTTTATTTTTTATACTTTATGAAAACTATTATTCTTTAAATAAATAAATGTTTAATTTTTTTTTTTCAAAAATCTTATTATAAGTAATTTAAATTTTTTATAACATCAATTATATTTTAAATAAAGATGAGGGCTATAAATCTTTTCAAAGATTTAATTAAAAAATATTTCAATTTAAAAAATAAATTTATATTGTTTAATATTAAGATTTCCAGTTTTTCCTTTTGTTTTAAAATTTAGGTTAAATAATCATTTTCCTATATTATTTATAATTTTATAATTAATAATAT
>JAJMZS010003651.1:0-10710 GCA_023807205.1 Isotricha prostoma | reverse complement strand
TGTGGGGGGTACCAAACATTAAGTCTAATATTAAGAGATCTACAAATATATTGATTTAATGAAAAAGATTGAATAATAATATTTTAATTATTGAAAATAAAATTAATTTGAATATTAAAGCTTTCAAATTTATATATTTATTAAAAACATTATATATACATTTTTGATTTATTATTTTTAAATATAGAGGATTTGGTCCAATCCTCAATCCCTTATAATTTTAAAATTATGAAAAATTTAAACTCATAATAAAATTAAGTTATGATTAATTATCTTGTTCATTTAAATTAATCCTTTTTTTAAATTTTAATTTTCTTTTTTTACTTCATCATATTTATTCTTTACTGAATTATATGTAAAATATCAACAACTTAATCTTTTAAGAAATTCTCCTTCTATGAATTTTCTAAGCAAATATAACAATTTCTTAATTTATAATTATAATTACTATGATCAATATAATCAGGAATTCTATCAATTTCATTTTGAATTAAATGAGCTCTTCTTCTAATTATTCAATTTTTTTCATTAAATCAATATATTTGTAGATCTCTTAATATTAGACTTAATGTTTGGTACCCCCTTATATTATTATTTCTATTAACCCTATTAAGTAATCTATTAATATTATTTTTAAAGAGTTAGATTTGTTAATTTTTTTCTGATATTTAGATGATTGATATTTTTATTATTGTTTCTGTTATTATTTTTCTATTATTATTATTTTTTTATTCATTTATTCATTATAATTATTGTTTCTGTTACAATTATTATTGATATTATTTATGATATTATGATTAATATTCATATTATTATTATTATCATTATTATGAAATATATTTATTATTCTATTTAGAGGATTTAAAATGATTTTTAAAGCATTATTGTTATTATTAATTTCTTCTTTTTGATGCTTTTCTCCTAATTTTCTACTAATTTATTATTTTTTTATTCTTTATTTCCCTCATTTTTTCTTCATAAAAATGTTGAGTATCATTTAATTCTTGTTTTAAAATATTAATTTGATTATCTTTTTGTACAATTATTTCTTTTTATTAATTATTACACTCTAATAATTTTTTAATAATTTCATTTTTTTCAACTTTTATTACTATTATTATTATCATCATTTTCATTATCACCTAAAAGATAAAAACCATTTTCCATTTTTAATATTATTATTTTATAAAAATGAAATAATTAATTTTTATATTGAATTTAATTTATAAAATAAAAATTTTTATATAATCCCAATCCCCAAATAAATAAATTTAATAACAAATTTAAACTCTTTAAACCATTTTCATTTTTAATATTATAAATATTAATAAGATAAATCAATATAAATTTTTAAACAAATATTATTTAACTTTTTCTTTGAATAATTTTTTGTCAAATCTTTAAATTTTGTACCATATAGAAAATAGTGAATATTAATTAATTAGAAATTATTAAATTAAAACTTTTTATATTTATATAAATGGAACAATCTGAAACAAGAAGAACGAATACAAATGAAAACCAAATAGTAACTTATGCTAGTAAAGATGTAGTATAATTATATTAAAAATGATTATAATTTTGAAATTGAATTATCAGGTTTTCAAAAAGTGTTAGTAATCGTTTTAAATATTTTGACAGGAGGAATAGGAACAATATTAGTTCCTTTTTTAAATAAAAAGAGAAAAATAAAAACTATGATTATTGCTGGAATATTAATTGGATTATTTCAAATTATTCATTTTTTACATTTTTTTTCAGTTTTAACAGGACTTAAATATATTGATAATTTTTATAATCATATTTCCGATAATAAATTTTTAGAAAAATTTTTTAAAATAAACTATGAAGATACAGAAGATATTTCAGATGAGAATAATAAAAATTTAAATGAATTAAATGATTCTTCAATTCTTGAATTAATTATTGAATCACTACAATTAAATGTAAGTAAAATATTAGAAAAAAAACAAAGAATAAGAGTTTTAAAAAAATTATTCTGTTTTATAAGTGGGATGTCTTATTGTAACTCAATATTTACTTCTTTAATAAATTTATTATCAGAAAAACCTGATTCCCCAAATCATAAATTAGGAATAAAAATTTTCTTATATAATATTTTTAATCCTGGAATAGGAATAATATTATCATGTTTTTCTTTATTTCCTTCTTGTGATTGTTCCAACAACAATTATAAAACAAGAGAAATAGTTTTATCTTTATTAGGAATATTTGTAGGATTTATAATAATGTTATGTCCAATATCTTTATGTATTGGAACATATTTATCAAAACTTACTGGTAAAATGGTATCACTTTTCCCAATTAAAATTACTTTTATTTTTTTAGGTTTATTTGGAATAATAATTTCTTTTATTTTATCTGGAATTAATAGAAAAACTATAATAGAATCTATAAGAACTTTAGTAAATCCTTTAGATATGATAATAGGATGTGGAACAAATTTTATTCATTTAGTATCAGAATTTGGTTGGGTTTCTTTTTTTAGACTTTTATTGAATATGATAATTCCTGGAGTAGGAACATTAACATTATTAAAGAAATATGGATTTAGTTTTGGTATTATTTTTGCTAGTATACTTCAATTCTTTGGAGGAGGTTTTTTTTTTGTTTCAATTAATATTCTCAGAAAAGGGGAGTGTAATTTTAGTGCATATGAAAAATTATTTTTTTATGTTCTTAAAACAACACAGAATGGTGATTCTTATAATTATGAATATTTTACTAAAGTATTTGATTATTTTTATACAATGGGACTTTGTTTTTATTTTTCAGGAATTATTACAATTTTAATTCTAGATTATTTATCTCAAATTAAAATTTTTAAGGAAAAAATTACTGAAATAGCATATGTAGCTTTGTCTCTTTTATCAGGAGGAATAGGGTTTGCTTTATTTATAGAATCCTTTTTAATGAAATATGATTTTTTAATAAATTGTAATAATTGTTTTGGAATAATTTTAGGAATATTATTTTTTCCTATTGGAGGATTTGTTGTTTTTGGAGGATTTTTATATGATTTATTTTTTTGGAATTTTGCATCAACAGCATGTAAAGTAATTTTTCCTATTTTTTATATTGGTTGCTCTGGTTTTATTCGTACTACTATTGTGATAGAGGGTTTTTATTAGAAATTATTATTCAATCTTTTGTTATTAATTTTAAAATTTGTAATTAAATAATAAATAATAAATTAAAACAAAATATTAATTTTAAAATTTTAATTGGGAATAAATATGATTTGATAAATAAAAGAAAAGTTACTATGAAACAAGCAAATGAATTTGCTAAAGAAAATATAATGAAATATATTGAAACTTCTGCTCAATAAAAAATTATTATATTAATGTAATTGATATTTTTTGAACTGTTGGCATGGAATTAATTAATTTTGCTAAATATGACCAATTTTATCAAGTTAAAGAAGTAAGAAATATTATCCTTAATAATAATAATATTGATTTAAATAAAAAAAACATAATAAATGTTATAATCAAAAATAAAATTATTTATTATATATTTTTAAAATTAAACATTTAAATTTGACTTAAATTTTGTTTATTTATTTAATTTTAAGTTGGAATTTTTTTATTTGATAAATATATTTTATATATTATTAATATTAATTTATCTACCCCAAAAAAGAAAGAAAAATTAAATATAAAAACCTACATTAATTTTAAAAATTATAATAGATAAATACAATTCGAAAAATATTATTATTTATTAATCAATAATTTAGAGAATTTAAAATAATTATAAACATTTGTAAATTAAAAATATTGAAAAAAATTTATCCTTTATTATAATTTATAATTAATATTCTTACAATATTAAAAAAATATATAAATTCAATTCTTATGAAATATCATTTATAGTTAGTTTTTTGATTCCTTTTGCTTCTTCAAGTGTTTTAAAAATTCTATTAAAAATAAATTCATTAGTACCATTTGTAATTTCTTTTAAATTAATATTAGCTTGACTTAAAGGTCTTTTTTTATTATGACGTCCTATAATTTCATAATTATTTTTATCATGATATGAATGAATATTAGGTGCCAAAAATTTTCTATTCATATCAATATTATAAAAATTAATATTAATATTTATTATATTATTACTCATTTGAGAATGATGTTTTAATCCAGTCATAGGTCTAAATTTTTGATTAATATCTTTTTGAGGTGATAATATTTTATTATAATTTGCAGTATAAGGTCTACTTGTTTGTGTTTTTGATTTTTGATATTTTGATGATAAGATTCTTTTATATCCATTTAAATTAATTGGAATTTGGTTATTTAATTTAAACTGTTTATCTAAATTTGGAAATTTTAAATTAATAGGACCATTTTTATTTAATGGATTTATATTTATTTTTTCTTGTGAATTTTCAATATTTTTATTCTCTTCTATTATATTATTTTTTTCTATATTATTTTTTTTATTGTTTATATTTATCATATTAATATTTTTATTATCAATATTTAACTCATTGTTGTCTTTATTTTGTTTTGATATTTCTAATTCTTTTTCTTTATCATTAATTTTTTGTTTTTTATTTATTTCTTTTTGAAGATCTTTTAATTCGTTTTTAAAATCTTTTGCAAATACTCTTACTGATTTTTCTTGTTTATTATTTATTTTATTTGCAAATGGAAGAATTATTTTATGATGATTTGAATTTTTATTAAAACTAATTTTTGACATTTGACTATTATTATTAAAAAAATTGGAATATTCTTTTTGATTATCTTTATTATAATTTATATCATTTTTTATATTTTTTAATGGACTTAAGTATGAAGATTTTGGAATATTATCTGAAAAAATTTCTGAATTTTTTTTTTCAATTTTATTTTTAATTAATATAATATCATCATTTTTTTGATTCTTTTTTTTATTTTTTTTCTTCTTTTATCTGTTTATTATTTTTAATATCATTATCATTATTAATAATATCCATTTTATTATTATTATTATTATTATCCATAATATTATTATCTTTTTCATTTTTTTTTTCTTCTTTTATTTTATCTTTTAATTTCATAATTTCATCTTTATTAACAGTAACAATTCTATTTCCAACAGAAGAAAAAGGTCTATTTTTAATTTCAATATTATTTCTATTTGCTTCTTTAATTTTTTCAATAATATCTAAAGGAATCATATTCAAAGCTTCTTTAGCACTAGGTCTTCTATCAGGTCTTTTACTAAGCATTTTATCAATAAATAAAATTAAATTATTAGAATATAATGAAGGAATAGGTTTAGGTTTCTCTTTAACAATATTATTACCAAGAGTAATTAAATTATCACCAGAAAAAGGTGGTTCAAGCATACATAAATGATATAAAGAACATCCAAAAGACCAAATATCAACTTTATAATCATATGGTATTTGTTTTATTAATTCAGGACTTAAATATAATGGTGTACCTACTCTAGTACAATGAAGTGCATTCATATTTGAAACTATTGTTGAAACTCCTAAATCACCTATTTTAACATGTTTATCTTTTGTTAAAAATAAATTTAAACATTTTATATCTCTATGAATTATGTTATGTGAATGTAAATAATTTAATCCATTTAAAATTTCTGATGCTATTCTCCAAATATCAAATTCTTCAAAATTTTTTAAATGTCTTTTATAATGTTTTATTAATGAATATAAATCACCACTTTCTGCATATTCCATTATTATATATAAATTTTCTTTTTCTAAGAATGATGAATAATATTTTATTATGTTTGGATGATTTACTTTTCTAAGGATTGATACTTCTCTATAACATTCTCTTTGTTGTTTTTCTTTTAAATGATTAAGTTCCATTTTTTTCATTACATATATATTATCATTCTGATATGAAAGAACTGTATATACTGTTCCATAAGAACCTTTTCCTAATTCTTTTAATATTTTAAAATCTGATAATTTTGTTCCAACATTTTCTTGATGTTTTTTTTTATTTGATGAGGTATCATCCATTCTTTTTATTTTTTAATTATTTTGTTTAAATAAAATAATTATTTTATTTATTTTCTATTATTAAAATACTAATTTTATATAACTTATTTTATAAAATTAAATAAATTTGTTATTTATTCAATTAAAAATATTACAGCTTTTAAATAATTGAATGTAAGATTGTAAATAATTTTTATAAATAGTTTCAAATTTAAATATATAAAAAAAAAAATAATAATAACATTTTGAAAATTTCAATTTACCATATGAAAAAAAAAATAATAAAAAATAATTTAAAAAATGGGATGTAGTGGAACATCTAATAGTGGATATAATTTAAAAAATAACGAATTTTACAGAGAAGCAATGGGTTTTCGAAAAAATCAACGTAAAGGTCTTCACGTAGATGAAGATTTTACATCAACAGCAACACTTCGTAAACTTCGTACATCAGAAGGATTAGATTTTGGTGAAGAATTAATAGATCATGGAGATGAAACTGCATGTGTAAAACCATGGTTATCAAATATATTACCACCAATGCATGGAATAGAAGAAGATTTATCAATTCCAAAATATAATTTAGAAATTGAACATGTATTTGGTTTTCGTATTGAAGATACTCGTCAAGATTTATTTTATTTAGGAAGAGATGACTTAGTTTATATAAGTAGTTCTTTAGCTATTATTCAAAATATTGATGATTATTCACAAATTCTTTTTGGTGGTTTTGCTAGTAAAGAAGAAAGAGAATGTCATGATAATCATATTACTTCACTTGATTTTTATAAAGGAAATGTTTCTTTTTGTGCTACTGGACAAAGAGGAATTAAACCTAAAATTTTAGTTTGGTCTCCTATTGATACTTCTGTTATTTTTGCTAAATTTCAACAACCTAAAGGTAGTAAAGAAGTTTCGAGATTAGCTTTTGATAGATTTGGACATTATTTAGCTTCTTTTGGGAAAGATGAAAAGAATTCATTTTATATATTTGATTTAAGAACTAAAGAAATGTTTTGGGAATATGCTACTGGAAGTAATGATTTTTTATTAGATTTAAAATTTAATCCATTAAAAGATGAAATTTGTTTAGTTGGAGTTAATAAAATTATATTTGCATTTCCTAATATGAAACATGTAAATAATTTATATGATAGTTCAAATGGAACAAAAATTTTTACAGCAGTAACATATACAGCAAAAGGAAAATGTTTAATAGGAAATGATAAAGGAGAAATTAGAATATATGAAGGAGAAAAAAAAAAACATACATTATCAGTAGGAAATGGTTCAATTCAAAATTTAACAATTTCAAATCAATTTCATAAAATTTATGTATCAACTTCAGAAAATTATGTTTATATTTTTAAAGATAGTGATGATTATGATAAATTAGATAAATTCCAAATGAATTCAATAGTAAAATCATTAGATGTTAATGAAGATGAAGATATTGTAATGGGATTAAAAAATGGAGATATAATAATAAAACATTATAAAGATAAAAATAAAATTGAAGAAGTTTTTTTAAAAACTCATAGTATGGGTGAAATAGGAGGAATTGTATTTGTTCCTGATTCAAGAGCAGTTTCTTCAGGAGGTGATAATCAAATTTTAGTTTGGAATCTTCGTTCAAAAAAATGTGAAAACTATTCTTTAATTAATGAAGTAAGACCAGTTTATGAAAATGATAATTTTGGAAAATTTACTTTTCCACCTTCTAATAGAAGTAGTTGTATTTCATATAATAAAAGTAAAGGTCATGTTGCAATTGGAATTGATGATGGTTCTATTTCTATTAGAGTTGGGATAAAAAATTTAAATGAAAAAGTTGTTCCTGATTTTTCTGTAGGGAAATCAAAAGTTATTGAATTAAAATATACAAATTATGGTGATTTACTTTTATCTTCTTGTGAAAGTGGTGAATTAGCATTAATGGATTGTAATAATAATTATAAAATTATAAAAAATAATAAAATAAAAAATCCAATTTATAGATTTGATTGGGATATTAGTTGTAATTATATTCAAGCAGAAACTACTGATGCTAATTATATTTTTGTTGAAGTGAAAAATTTGAATTTAGTTGAAAATTTAAATGATGTTATTAATTATGATTGGAATGATATTAATGTTAAATTTTGTTTTACTGTTCAAGGTGTCTTTGTTGGTTCCACTGATCCTGAATTTATTTCTTGTGTTAGTAAAGCAAATAATAAAAAAATTTTATGTTCAGGTAATGATACTTTTATGATTAATTTATTTAATTATCCTGTTATAGATGATAACTCTAAATTTAAAGGATATAAAGGACATTCTGGAAAAGTAAATAGAGTTATTTGGAGAGATGATGATGAAAGAATACTAAGTATTGCTAAAGATGATCAAGCAATTATTTACTGGAAAATAATAAGAGAAGAAGCAAAATAATTTATTATTTTTTTTCAATGAGAAAAAAGATAAAAAATAATCTATATAAAAAAATAAAATTTTAAAACTTTTTATATTAGTATTTAATATAGAATAAAAAAATTTAAAAAATATGAATTAACAATATTTTAAAAACAAATTAATATAAAAAAAAATTAAATTTAAATAAAAGATATATATAACCAAAAAAATAATCTATTTCCATATAATAAAAATGTCAAATGAAACTTCAAATACTCCAAAAGATCCTCCAAAAAAAGAGGAAAAAAAGGATTTCAGTACAGCAATACTTGACCAAAAAAAAAAAGCACATTCCGTTTTTTAGCAGAAGAAGGAATAGGAGCATAAGAAGACAATTCAGTAATTTAATTAATCCAAAAGAAAATATACAAACTCAGAATATATTAAGCAGATACAGTCCTTTTAAAAGATAAAAAAAGTAAAGAAACAATATGCTCTTCCAGATGATACAAGTAAACTTACTGATGATAAAATAAGATTAAATAAAGTTGTAAGAAATAATCTCCTTGTTAGTTTAGGAGATATTGTTTCAATAAATAATTATCCAATTGTTCCAATTGGTAGTAGAGTACATATTTTACCATTTGAAGATTCAATTGAAGGAATTTATGGTAATCTCACTCAAATTTATTTAATATATTATTTTAAAGATGCTTATAGACCTGTTCATAAAGGAGATTCTTTTGTTTGTAGAGAAGGATTTAAAAATGTTGAATTTAAAGTAGTTGAAACTGATCCTGATAAATGTTGTATTGTTGATCCTCAAACTGTTATTTTTGATGAAGGTGAACCTATTAAAAGAGAAGATGAAAAAAGAGCAGATGATGTTGGTTATGATGATATTGGTGATTGTAGGAAACAATTAGCTGCTATTATAGAAATGATTGAATTACCTATTAGACATCCTCAATTATTTAAAAATTTAGGTATTAAACTACCTAGAGGAGTTTTACTTTATGGTACTCCTGGTATTATAAAACTTGATTAGTTAGAGCTATGGCTACTGAAACTGGAGCTTTCTTTTTTTTAATTAATAGTCATGAAGTCATGTCGAAAATGGCTGGAGAAGGTGAAGGAAATTTAGGAAAAGCTTTTGAAGAAGCAGTTCACCTGCTATTATATTGATTGATAAAATTGATTTAATTGCCCCAAAAAGAGATAAACTAAATATGAAGTTGAAAGAACAATAATTTTACCACAATTACTTACATTAATGGATGGTTTAAAGGCAAGAGGACAATTTATTGGAATTGGTGCTACAAATAGATCAAATACTTTATTTGTTACTTTAAGACGTTTTGGTGGTTTTGAACTTGATATTGGAGTACCTGATGAAACAGGTCGTTTAAAAATTTTACGTACTAAAAACATGAAATTATCAGAAGATTATAATTTAACTAAAATTCATATGATACTTATGTTTATGTTGGTGCTGATCTTTATTTTTCAAAAATTAAAAAAAATCTTACAAATGAATTATTATCCTATAATATCATTTGGAATCAATGTTACAAATATGAATTATATTTTAAAACGTTCAAAAATATATATGTATTCTTAAAATACTCAATAAAATAAATATTAAAAATATAAATTAAATTTGAAATTAAATTTCTGTTTGGATTTTTTTGAATATATAGCTGAAATATATATTGTAATGAAAAACTTAGAAAAATTAGAATTATATTTTTTAAAGCACTTATTTTAATTATAAATATTTGTTAGATTATAATGTCCTAGGAGAATCAAGTGTTTTAAAAAAATGGATTTGTCTTTTAGTGATAATTATTTTGGAATGTTATTATATTATTTATTATTTTTAAGGAAAAAATTAATGTTATAGAAACTGAAGATACTCTTTAAAATTCATAAAATTATCTTTAAATATCTTTTTATATTACTGTAATTCTATTGTAAAGATGAAAATTATATTTGTGAACATTAATAATTTATTTAATATTTAGTTAATTAATTTTTGTGAAATTTTAATGAATCACATTATGAAAAATATTCAATTTTTTTAATTATTAATAAAGTGAATATTATTTATATTCCTCATTTACAGAATTCAATAGAAATCCTCATATTATATTAGACTAAAAATATTTGTTTAATTTTTAAAAAACTAATTTTATTAATAATAAAAATCTTCAAAAATAATTCAAGAAATCATGTTGAGAATTTGTGATTAAATAATATTTCTTAATATTATAATTGATTATAAAACTTGTTTTGATTTATTAAAATTTATTTTGAAGGAAAAATAG
>JAJMZS010003650.1:0-10738 GCA_023807205.1 Isotricha prostoma | reverse complement strand
ATGATGGTGATGAAATATATTCAGATGGATTAAGTAGTTCAAATAATAATAATAGTGAAAAAATACATGATGATAGTAATAGTGATGATGGAACAGAAGAAGATATTGAATTTAGAAAAAAAAGTGAAATGCAAAAATTAAATGATGAACAATCTAATAATAGTCAATTTGGTGATAAAGTTAATAATCCAAATAAAATTAATGTTGAAAATAAAAATAATAATAATAGAGATGATATTAGTAGTGATTCTGGAATTGGTAAAAATAAAAAATATGATAGAGATATTGATGGACATTCAACACTTAAAAAAAATAATGAAACAAATACAAATATGAGTAAAAATATATCTAGGAATCCTTTAATTGGGTAATTTTTTAGAATTAAATTAATATATATTTTCATATTCTTTTGATTTTTTTATTCTTTATTATTAAAACATTTGAATAAACATTTTATTATAAAATTCCTATTATTTATTTAATATTGATTTTATTTTTTTAAAAAAAACAAATATTTATATTTTAAAATATTTATATTTTAAATTATTTTTTTTTGAAAAAATATATTAAATACTCAATTTAATATTAAAAATGTTTAAAATTAAGCCCCAATATTTAAATAATTAAATATCAATTATCATAATAAAAATTATACAATTTTTTTAATAATTAAATATAATAAATCTTAAACATCAAAATTTTTAAACTTGTGGTCTAGTTTGAACAATATAAAAATCTCCATTATAATAAACCCCTTCAATATCTTGAGCAAATCCATATAATTTCTCAACTCCAATACCAAGACTAGAAATTTTTTTAATTGCATTATCAACAAATCCTTTATCAGTAAACAATTTATCATTATGATAAGCCATTTCAACTTCATTATCATTAACCATAGGAACAGAATCAAACAATCCAGCACCAGAAAAACCTTCTAAATCTTCAGTATTAGAATCACTTCTAAAAATAAATCCAGAATTTCTAAGACTAATACTTTTATTAGGATAACTTTGTATTTCATAACTTCCATTACTTTTATTATAAGCAAAAGAGAAACTTTGTCCTTCATAAGCACCAACTAAAGTTTCTCCCATTCCAGAAACCATTTCAGCAAATAATTCATTTTCATTATTTGTAGTTGGATTTTTAGTATGAATAACATAAGCATATTCAGCTGGGATTATTTTTTGACATAAAACAGCCATTCTAATATCTTCAATTGTAATTCCTACTTTTGATGTTGCAATATATGCTCTTTCATTATATTTTGATGCCCATACTGATTTAATTGCTTTAAATGCTGCTTCAAAATCATTTTCTTTAACACCAAATTTTAATAAACGATCTTTTAATTTTTTAGTTTCATCATTTTCTACAAATTTTATTTTTAATGTACATTCTTTACATTTTTCTAATAAATTTGTAATGTCTCTTTTTTTAATTGCTATTTTTATCTTGTCTGTATATTCTTTTATTTCTTCTGCTATTTCACTATTTTCTGGAAGAGAAAGGAAGTATTCATGTACGTTGAAAGGTATTGCGAAACTTTCAGGATATTTTAACCAATCACATCCTGGAACTTTACTAAATATTTTTTGAGTATTATTTGATTTTGCTCCTACTGAATTTTTATTAAATTCATCTAATTCAAGATATATTTTTTCATATTTATCACCTGCATTTACAACTTGAACTTTTTTATTTTCTTCTACATTTTCTTTTTCTTTTTCTTCTACTTTCTTTTCTGTTTTTTCTAATATTACTTCTTGATTTTGTAATTTTACAATTGTTTGATTATTAATTAATTTTAACATTTCATTAGCTTTATTTTCATTAAAGCAAACTGCAAATGGAACATTTAAATTTCTAGCACGTACTGAAACATGTGCAAGAATATCAGGATAATTTTCACTTTTAATAATAATTAAACAAACACAATTTTCAGGAATTTCTTCATTTCCACTTACATTTTCACTTAAAATAATAGTTTTTTCTTTATATTTCTTTAATTGAACTTCATGTAAATTAGGAACATGAATTAAATTACCAGAAACTGAATCATCTTTTCCTCTACTAATAATTAACCAATCACCTAATTTAGCATCATTTCTAATTGTAGGTTCAATTTTTTTTAATAACATACTTAAAGCAAAGAATATACTTCCTCTAATTAATTCTTCTGCAAATATATTACTATAAAAATCATTTACACCACATTCTTTTCCAAAGTATCTTGCACGTGCATCAAAATATTTATTATAATAATCTATTACACTTGCTAATAAACGATTTAAACGACTTACTACACTTTTTACTTTTAATGCAGCATCTTTTGAATGATCTTTTTTTAATCTTTCTACTATATTTTTCCAATCATTAAAACAAAGAGTAAATTCAGAAAAATTAGGATAACTTACTTTAATATTTCTTAATACAAGTGATATTTCATCAATATATTGTTCATAAGGGATTTTAATATGAATAACTTTTTCAACAAGTTGTCTAACATAAATTTCAAGAGCAACTTCAAAGAAAAGTAAATCTCTTAATCTTCCACTATCATTAATATTTTGTCTAATAATATTTTGTAAAACATCTCTTCCTTCAGCAACTCTCCATATTTGTCTTAAAGTATCATGATCATCTTTATTTCTAATAATATCATCAATTTTACCATTATTACCAAAAATATATTTGCAACCATCATACATCATAATAAGATCATTAGAAGCATGAACAGTTTTAAGTATTTGAAGATAATTTTGAAAATCTCCAATATAATTTCTATTATGCCAAGGTTCAGCAGTAATCTTCCTTTCATAACTTGCTAATCTTTCTTTAGAAATACCACCAGCTTTAAGTGTATTTCTATAATCTTCAATATTTCCTGAATAAAGGAAATTTAAAAGAGCTTCACATATAACAATATCATCTGGTGTAGTATTATTATGTAATTTTTGATGCCATTGTTCATAAAAATTATTCATTGGTGTTTCTGGTATTCCATTCCTATGCATAATATGTAAAATTTCATCTCTAATTCTTTGTCCATCTCCAGTTCCTTTACCTAATTGACTAAGAATAGCTTTAATTAAAGAAGCTTGACTATAATATAAATTTCTATATAATTTCTCCTTTTGGAAAATTTTAGCAAATTTTATAGTAACTTCATTACTCAATCTATTCATAGAGTTACTTAAAAGTGATGGTCTAGTATTATAATTTCTTTGCCAATCAAGTTGTCTTTGATAAGAATATCTCAACCAAATAAGAATCCACATCCATTTCTCTGTTTCAGTATTCTCATCAAATTTACTTATAATATCAAAACATTTATTATATCTATGCATTAATGTCCAAGAACTATAATTAGCTTCACAATTAATAACATCAATAACAAATTGAGGAACATACAAACCAGTATCAACTAAAATTTGTTTTGATTTCTTTCGATTTACTTTTAATTTAAATTTAATTTGATAATCTTTTCTATAATTATTATACCATTTATTACCTTCAGGATTAAAAAATACAAAATTTAAACCTCCAATTGCATTATGGTATCCTTGACCACGTGGTATTACCATATGGATTGTTTGTTCCTTTTCATTTTCATTTTTAGCAAATTGAGTTTGAATTGCATTTTTATCAAATTCTTTTGAATTTGGAGGAATACTTTCTTTTGGTGGATGATACCATCCTGCTCCATAAAATGATTTAAATACTCCCCAATGTAATATTAATTTTTTTTCTGTTGGATTTATAAATGTTATGTCTACCAGTTCTTCTTCGTTTGGATTTTCTTCTTCTTCACTATCATCATCTTTTGGTAAACTTTCTGTACTTACTTCACGCTTTACTTTTTCATAAAACCATTCTGCTGTTATTTTTAAATTTTCTTCTAAGTCAAATTCTGTTGTTTCTTTTTTTGGGGTGTCCTTTTTCTTTTCATCTTCTTTATTCTTTTCTTCTTTCTTTTCCTCTTTCTTTTCTTCTTCTTTCTTTTCTTCTTTCTTTTCTTCTTCTTTTTTTTCTTCTTTCTTTTCTTCTTCTTTCTTTTCTTCTTTCTTTTCCTCTTTCTTTTCTTCTTTCTTTTCTTCTTTCTTTTCTCCTTCTTTTTTTTCTTCTTTCTTTTCTTCTTCTTTTTTTTCTTCTTTCTTTTCTTCTTCTTTCTTTTCTTCTTCTTTCTTTTCCTCTTTCTTTTCTTCTTTCTTTTCTTCTTTCTTTTCTTCTTCTTTTTTTTCTTCTTTCTTTTCTTCTTCTTTCTTTTCTTCTTTCTTTTCCTCTTTCTTTTCTTCTTTCTTTTCTTCTTTCTTTTCTCCTTCTTTTGTTTCTTCTTTCTTTTCTTCTTCTTTCTTTTCTTCTTCTTTCTTTTCTTCATTCTTTTCTTCTTCTTTTTTTACATTTTCTTCAGATACTTTTTTTCCGTTATCCATTATATTATATTTTTTTTAATTTATTCATTTATAATTGAAGATAGTATATAATTAAAAATTTATTAGTTTTTATTCATTAAAATAATTTATAAAAAATTTTGTTTAATGTTGTAAGTTTAAATATAATCATATTCTTTTTTTAATATATATTACAAAATAAAATATCATAGAAAAATTAATTTAAAGTAATAAATTATTTATTAATAAGTATAAAAAAATCCATTCACATAAATATAAGAAATTAATATATTTTATTATAAATTTGATGATATATTTTTTATTGAATGGAATGTAAGGCTAAACATGAATACTTTTTTGAATTCATATATTTAATTAGAAAAAATTTCCCCAAAAAAAATCAATATTATTTCGCCTATTTTTTTATAAAATTTATAGGATTGATACTTTCAACTAATAATTTAAGAAATTTTGAATCCAAATCAAATAATATAACTTCATTATATTCAATTATATCACAATTATGTATATTTAATTCTTCTCTGGAAATTATTAATTTCCATTATCAATTAATCTCTTTATTTATTTTTATTTTATGCATTGGAATAGTATTTTATTATTTAATCTTATATTTTCATTTAAAAAAATTTTTTTTTAACAATTCAAATTCAATATCCCGACAAACTAATAAATTATTGAATATAACAAAATTTATTGAAATTCAAATGAAGATTCTCACAAAATTTGTTTTATTTATAAATTTTGTTTCTGGGATTATTTGTGAATATTTATCTTTTGGGATTATTTCACCAATTATAAAAAAATTTATTTCAGATTCTTCAAAAATTCAAAATAAAAATATTACATTTATCTCAAATTATTTTTCAAGTATATTATTTTCTACAAAATTAACAATGATATTAAATATTATTTCTTTAATTATTTTATATACTATAGGATATATTTTTATTATATTAAATGATATTCATTGTTTATTTTCATCTTATGGAATAACATTATATTCAAAAAAAAAACACACTTTTTTTATATTTATTTTTACCTTTTTTCAACCTATATATGGCTATATTTATATTTTTAATGAATCTTTAAGATGTAAAATACATTTAGTTATTTGTATTTTAGTTATAATTTTTTTAACTTTTTTTATTATTTCAAATATAAATAGTTATTGCTTTTTTTTTGATTCAAAAATTCCAATTTTTAATTTGGGAATTGCAATATATTGTTGGTATAATGGAATACTTGAAATTATATTATATAATCTTGTTAAGAATAAAGAAAAAATGACTCAAACTTTTTCAATTATAAAATTACTTATTACAATTTGTACTTCTATTTTGATTTTGTATATTATATTATATAAAAATAAACAACATTATTCAATTTTATTTTGTAAACATCTTTTTAATTTAGAAGAAAAAAATATAGAAATAGGAGAAATTTATGAATTTATAAGAGAATATTGTAAATTTCGTAGAAATAATTATCAAAATTTTGATAGAATATATGAATTAATTAATATGCATAAACAAAAATGTACTTTGACTAATTGTTTATGTAATTCATTATTTAAAACATTAATAAATACTGATGATAATATTAATGAATTTAATAAACAATTAATCATTATTGGTGAGCAAGAAATAACAAATAAAATTTTTTCTATTTATAAAACAAAAAAATATAATAAATTATTTGAAAATTATTGTGTATTACATGTTCAATATATTTATATTATTTCAAAAAGAAATTATCTTGCATTATACTTTGCTAATAAATATTTAAATTCTCCTTTTTTAACTAGAAAAATAAGTAATTATTATTTATATGAAATTAAAAAGCAAATTATAAAAGAAATATTAAATGAAAAAATTAAAATTGAAAATCATTTTTATGGTGTTAATAATCACATAAATATTAAAAAGAATTTATCAACAATAAAACAGTTACAAAAATTTCATTCCTTTACAATTTTAATAGAAAAAATAAAATATTTATTATTAAATAACTTAAAAAAGCTTGAAATAGTTTTTTTATTTAGAAGGGAAATGAAAAAAAATGTAAAATTTACATCATTAAATCAAAAAACCTTTAACAATTTTTTAGAATCATGTTATATAATAAAAAAAAATGATGAATATATTCAAAATTTATTATCAAATTATTTAAAAGAAAAATTAAATCATAATTTAGAAATATGCTTTTTACTAACAAATTATTTTTATTTAATTCATCATCAAATACCAAAAAAAATTGAAGGAACATTCGATCAAAGATATCAATATTCATTTATAAGTGAATTAATAGAATATGATGAAAGTGAATTTAATATGAAATATCCAATGATAGTATCATTAAGTAATATATCTGATACATTTTTAATTACATATATTAATAATGTTTTATGTGAATCATTAGGTTTTACTAAGTCTAAAATAATTAATAATGATTTTCAAATTTTAATTCCAATGGTTATAAGTAAAGTTCATTCATGTTATATGAAACAATTTCTATTTATTCCTGGAGCAATTTTTTCAAAGAATAGTTATATTTTAGATCATGAAAAATATTTAGTTAATTGCTTTTTTGAATGTAGAATTTTACCTGATTTTCAAACTGCTTTTCGTTTAATTATTAATTTTAAATTAACTTTAAACGATAATGATAATATATTAATTTATTCTGTTTTTTTAGATAAACATTTATCATTTATTTCTTTATGTAGAGATTTTGAACATTTATTTTTTTTCAATATGAGAATGTTTAAAATATTAAATATTAATTTTTGTGAATTTTTTGGATTAAATCAAACTTCACTTTATAATGAATTAAGGAAAGGTGAAAATGAAGAAATTGAAGCAACATTTAAAGAAGAAGATAAGGCTATTTCAATTTTTACAACAGTATCTCCAGAAAAAATATTTGAATATAGAAAAGAAAAAAAATCAATTAAAGCTTTACAAAAAAAAATAAAAGTTTATAAACAATTAATAGCAAAAAAACAAATATTAGAAGGATTATCAAATTTAATTAAAACAATTGATGATATAGGATTAGATATAGAATGGTATCAAAGAGTAAAATGTTTAGGACAAAGATTAAAAGTTAGCCCACCTACTCATAGTTTAATAAATTTAAAACCAACATTTTATGAAAATTCAAAAAGTTTTGAAGCAACTTTTTATTCAAAATTTATTGATGATATTAATTATTATATTGTAAAAATTGAAGAAAAAAATTTAATTCATTTAACAGAAAGTGCTTCTGATATAAATAGGCAATATTTTCCTATTAAAAGAAGATATTCTTATTTTAATCCTATTATTAATAATTCATATTTTGATAAAGAATATATCCCTGATATTAATGACAATCATTTAAATTTTACAACTACTTTTAATTCAAAAGCTAAATCACCCAAAAAATCTTTTCTATTAAATACAACAAAGAAAGAAATTAGATTTTTAGATAAGTTAAGTCAAATCAATACTCCTGAACTTAATAATAGTAATTCATTTCAAAATTCAAATTTGGATTTATTAAATAATTCATTTTCATTAAATATTCTTAAAAATGATAATAAAAATAAAGAAAGAAATAGCTTTTTTCAAGAAAATAAATCATTAATTGATAAAAAAAATGATATAGGAAATATTACTATTTTAAAAGGGTTTGATTATTTTGGAGATAAAGATTTATTTAAAGATATATTAATCAAAAAATTATATTATAAAAAAGAAAAAAATATTACAAAAAATAGAATAATAAATAAAGTAATAATTTTTTGTTATATAATAATTATATTTCTTACAATAAGTTTAGAATTTATAAAAAAAAGTAATTTCAAAGAACATTATGATTTATTTAAATGTAATGTTTTTTTAGAAATAATCAAAACCGATTTATATATTTCATCTTTATTATCATTTAGACAATGTTTAGAATTATCAATGACTGAAAATGAAACATCTGAATTCAAGAATTTAATATTATGGAAATTAAATAATTTAAGAGTTCATTCAAATAATTTTATTTTTTTCATTGATTCTTTACATAAAAAACATGGAATTAATAATATTTTTAATTTATTATATAAAGAAAATCTATTTTATAGTTTAAATTTAAATTGGGAAATAGATGAAAGAAATTCAACATTTTTTGAAGAAGTTAATTTATTCATATATCTACTCAGTCAAAATTATTATGATAAAAATACATTTTGTCATATTGATTATCTTTTTGAAGAAAGATATTTATTTTTAAATGAAAAACTTGAATCTCCCACTAATCTAGATAAACTTAATTTTTATTCAATTTATAATTTAATTCAAAATTTTAAACATATTTTTGAAGATTTATCCTATTTATGTTTTCATATTTTATTACATTCATACAATGATTTTTCATTTTATGTTTTATATTTTACTATTAGTATTTTTATAATTGCATTGATTACTTTTTTACTGCATTGGAAAAAATTATTAAATGATAAAAGAAAAATAATGCATATTTTATCATATTTATTCAAAACATCATTGGGTGAACAATATTTTGAAAAACAAGTAATGAATTTTAAATTAATTTTAGAAGATTTTAATGGACAAAATATATATATATTTGAAGAATATAAAGAAAAAGAAATTAAATTTTTATCTGAAAAAAAAAAAAATGAAAAGGAAAAGAATTCAAAAAATGATTCCAATGTCAAAACAAATAATTATAATCTTAGTAATAAACTTTTTATTAAGAATAATGAAGAAAATGAAAAAAATAATGAAAACTTACAACAAAAAATTTTAATGCCAAATGTTTTTATTTATTCTTTTATTATAATTACTTTCTGTTTTATTATAATAATATTATTTTTAATAATAAACATTGTTTATTCAATAAATATAAAAAAACAATTTACTTTTTCATTTTCAATGTCAATTAATTTTTTAGAAAGAATTCCAAAAGTAGCAGATATGTTATATTATTTAGAAATAAGTATTTTAATTAATAATATTTCATTTATTTCAAATAATTTATATTCATTGAAGGAAAATTATTTAAATTATTACAATATAAAAATTTCTCCTGATGAAAATTCTCAAATAAAATCATTTGAAAATTCCTTTTATTATTTATTGTATATTCAAGGACTAATAGTTGAATTAAATATTAAACAATTTTTAGGAAATGATAGAGGAATTTTAGATAAATTAAGACTTTTAGAATTTTCTCTAAATTCAAAAAATAGTATCTGTGAAAGTATTTCATTAAATTCATTAAATTTTCTTCATATTGAATTTAATGACGGATTTTTTTCAGTTCCAGAAATTAGAAAAAATATTTGTTTAAAGTATTGTCATAGTTTAAATGAAAATGGATTAAATATTGAAATGGATTATATTTATCAAGAATTAACAAATATTTATTATGACTTTGTTAAAAATAATTCTAATAAAAACGGAATTGAATTAATTAAAAATGCTGATATTTCAAGAATTAATAATGATTTTATACATGCTTTTACTTATGTTTTTGAAAGTTATTGTAAAATTATAATACAAAATGTTGAAAAAAATAATAAGAAAATACAAAAAATGGGTACTTTGATTTCTTATTTTTTTATTATTTTTATTCTTTTAATTATTTGTATGATTATTTTATTTATTATGAGGTTAATTGCTCAATATGAGGATGTATTAATATTTTTTTATAACATGTATTAATTAAATTTTATTCAATTATTTTAAATATATTTATAATTTTTTTATATAAATTAACCAAAATATATATATATATTTTATCTAAATATATTCTTCTTCTTCTTCTTCTTCTTTAACTTTATTAAAATAACATTTATATGTATAAATTCCATTTTTACTATTAAAATTATCTTGTATATTATTATCAATAATAAATCCAAATAATTCAAAATGAATAGATAAAAAATATTTTGTTAAATTATTTTCATCCTTATTATAACTAATTCTATCATATTCAATAATAGGAGCACATTTATTATAGTTCTGAATAGTAAAATGTCCTTTAAATTCAAAAAAATAATGAAATCCCCTTCTAATAACTTTAGGTTGTAATATTTTATTTGAATTATCATTTTTTCCTTTTATCTCTCCTGGAATTTCTAGAATAATTATTATTTCTAATTCATTTTTTTTATTTTTAATATTTTCTCTGATTTCATATGAATAATCTGGTTGATAAAATTCACTATAAAAATCAGATAGTCCTATTTCATTTACAAACCATTTATTTAATACATTATTATTTTTATTATCATATTTTAATTTATCATCAATTAAAATTAATTC
>JAJMZS010003649.1:0-10740 GCA_023807205.1 Isotricha prostoma | reverse complement strand
ATGATAAAAATAATGATTTAAATAATATAAAAAATGATATTATAACTTTAAAATCATATCAAAAAAATAAAATAAATATTCCAGATAATAGAGTCGATGAAGAAGATGATAATGTAATATTAAAAAATAAAAAAACTACAATTCAGAATAAATTAATAAACTCTAATTTAGAACTAATTCCATATGAAGCACCAAATTTTATACTTGAATCTGATGATGAAATAGAAAATGAAGATAACATTAAAAAAAAGACATTAAGAGCTAAACCAATAATATACACAGGATACAATGATGTAAATGAATATATTGTAAATACTCAAGAAAATGATATAAATAATAAAGAAACAGATGATAAATTAATTAATGAAAAAGATTTAAATGAAGAAAAAGAAAAAAGTAATTTTGATATTAATGAAATTGATATTGAAAATTCTGAAGAATCAAAAAAAGAAGAAAAAATATGTGGTTGTGTAAGTAGAGAAGAAGATTTATTTAGAAAAGGATGGACATTTATAAAAATATCAAGTTATGTTGCTTATAAACAAAGTTCAAGAGAAGAAAAAAAGAAATTTAAAAAATGGAAAAAAGTTTGTGGATTGAAAGATGAACAAAATAGTATGTCTCAAGAAGATATTGATGTAAAAAATCAATCTGAAAAATCTGAAATTTTTATGAATCAAGATGAATTATAAAAAGTATTAATTTTAATATTATTTATTATTTTTTCTTTTTCAAAAAAAATATAAAATTTATTTTATAAAAAATAGAATTTCTTATAAATAAATAATATAAAAAAATAAAAATATTATTGTATAGAATGTATTATCAAATTTAATTTTAATATTCTTTTTTTTTATAAATTGAATAAAGGATTAATATTCTTTCTAGGAGAATAAAAATTATTTCTTTCATATATACTTGGGACATTTCTTAAATTACTTATATAATATCTTTTCATTGGTTTATAATTTTTAAATAATCTTAAATCATCTTCTAAATTTTTTTTAAATGCTTCAACTTTTCTTGAACCAGGAATTACTTTTTCAATTTTAACATTTTTGGATTCTTCATTAAAAAATAAATCTTGAGGAAATTTTATATTTTTCTTATTTTCATTATTAAAAAATGATATTGTTTTATAAATTCTTTTTGCAGAATTTGGTCTTTTGAAATTTAATGAATTAATGTTATTAAATAAATTCTCTTTATAATTTCTATTTCTTTTTAATGATATTGAATTTTTAAAATCTTCTAATTCTTTTTTATAGTTTGGATTAAATGTTTGATAATATGAATCAATTAATTTATTTTTTGCAAAATTATTTGATTGAGAAAAATTTGGCAAACTTGATTCTGTTTTATAATGATCATTAAGAATATCGTTAAATTTATTTTTCATTTTATTTTATTAATTAAAATTAAAATAATATATATATAAAATAAAAATATTTTTTTTTGTGTTTTTGAAAATGAAAATATAGGATAGAATTTATTATTATTTTTTTTAATTTATAAAAATATAATGAGAAAAACTAAATTTTTAAAAGAAGAAAATAATTTTATTAAACCTGGATTATTTATTCCTTCAAAAAATGGTAAAATAAATATAAATGTATATAAAAATAAAATACCTAAAAATTTAAAAAAGAATAATGTTTTAATGAATAGTTATAATGAATGTTCAAAATATATAAGAAATTATGATATGGGAAAATCAAGTAGTAACTCAATGTTGATCAATTATAAAAATTTTGATGAATTTAGTTTATTTAATGAAAGGAGTAATGAAAAAAAAAATAGATTAATTAATGAAATTTCAGATTTACAAAAAAATTTAGAAATAGAAAATGAAAAAAAAGTAGAAGAAGAAAAAGAAATAATATATTATAGTGATTCAATTAAATGTGAATTAAGTTTTGATTCTATTGATTCAGAATATAAATGCAAATCACTTAAAAATTCTTTTGAAAAAGAATTTGAAGAAGAACAAAAATTAAGAAGAGAAGAGAATAAAAAAAAGAAAAAAAGAAAAAAGAAAAAAAATAAATTATTTAAATCAAAATCTGAAAATAATAATTTAATATTACCTTTAATACAAAAAAGACCCCAATTAATACAAAAAACAAAAGAGAAAGAAGAAGAAATTACAATGGAAATAAAAAGAAAAAAAAAAAAGAAAAAAAAAAAAAAATTAAAAAAAAAAGAAGAAAATTATCAAAAAGAAGAAAATAATGATGATATTCATAATAATAATTTATCGAATCAACCAATTAAAAAAGAAGAAAATTCCTCTTTTATTCAAAATAATTTAAATATTTTAATTTCAGATAATAATGAACTTGAAAAAAAATTAAATGGATTAATTCATCAAATAAAATATTATGAAACTCAATTTCCAAATTTATCAGAGAGATATAATAATGAAATTAATATGAAAAATGATATTATTAATTCTTTAATAGAAGAGAAAAAACAATTATTAAAATCACTATCAAAATTAACAAATGAATTAAATGAAAAAATGGATAAATATAACAGAAAAAATATAATTAAAAATATTATTAAACCAAAAAAAAATATAAATGAAATTTTTGAATATGATTCAGCAGATGAAATTATATTTATAAAAGATAAACAATTAAAAAATGTTCAAAAAGAAAAAAAAATAATAAAAAAAGATATAAAAATTTATACAAAAATAAAAAAGGAAAATGTTGATTTTAAAGTAAATAAACATTTTTTGGATGAAGAAGGAAATGTAATTAATAATAAAGAAGAAGAATTAATTTATGATTTAAAAAAATTAGTAAATGTTATTAAAGATTTAGAAAAAGAAAATAAACAATTACAAAAAATTGAAAATTATCATAACAATTCATGTATTAAAAATTATGAAGATTTAGTAAATAAAAGAAATTTATTAAAAAATGAGTATTTATTTGAAAAAGAACATATATCATATTTAAATGATAAATTAAAAAAAGATAAAGAAATTCAAAGAAAACCAAAAGAAGAAATAAAAAGAATTATAAAAGTAAATAATAAATATAATAAATCAAGATCAGTTTTAAATATATCTAAAACAAACTCAACAAATGCAAATTCTGTTAGCAATAATCCAATTTCACAAAGAAATTCATTTCAATCTTTTTATAAAAAATTATTTTCTGAAAATATTCAAAATGAATATCAATCACAAAGAATTATATCTCCAAATTTATTTAAACCTAAAGAAAGGGAAATATTAGAAAATTTGATTCCAAGTGATGCATTGGATAAATATGAAAATAGATTTAATGAGCTTTTTAAAGAAAAAAATAAACTTGAATTTTATATAGATAATAATGATTTATCAAAAAATAAGGATATTTTTAATAAAAAATTAAAGAAAAATGATGTTAAAAATGCTAAATTTATACATGAAAATATTATAAATCAAAATGAAATAAAAAGTAATAATTTAAAAATTAGAAATTTAAAAAAGAAAATTAGTGAAATTGAAAAAAATATAATTGAAGTAAAAGAAGAATTAAAATTAAAAGAAATTGAACAAGATAGAAAAAAATTAGAAATTCAAGAACAAAAAGATTTACAAAGAATGATAAAAAAAAGGAATCAATCAGAAAAAAAACAAAAGAAAAAAAAATATATAATGAGTACAAATTATAATTTTGATATAAAAATGATGAACGATAATAATTTAGAAGATTTTAGAAATAAAATTGAAGAACCTTTAAATAAATCTACTAAATTAAAAAAGTATAAAAGTCTTCCTGAATATAAGAGAAAATATTAATTTGATTTATATTTATTTTAGATATTGTTTTAATATTTTTATATTCCTAATTAATTTTTTTTAGTTTTTGAATATAAATAATGTTTTATTAAAGTATCAAACCTATCTATTATAAATATCAAATTTGAAATATTTAATTATATTTAAAAAAAAATTAGTTTAAAAATAAAAGAAATAAATGAAAATAATATTTTTTTTCTTTCCTATTTTTGTTTCAAATGAAATATGTAAGTTTTCAATGACATGTGAGAATAATTTGGATGAAAGTATATGTTTAACAAAAAAAAAAACAGATGCAGATAATATCTTTCATATAGAAATATCTCCATTATCAGATCAAAAAGAAAAGTATTGTAATGTATATGATTCATTATTAAATTTATATGAAGAAGATATAAAAGAAGAACAATATTCCAGATTAATACCAAAATTTCCAGGAGGAAATTGTTCAGAAGATTCAGATTGTTTATATGGAATATGTAAAGATAATAAATGTATGAATTCAATTAATAATATTAATTGTACAACTAATGAAAATTGTCCTTTAAATCAAGCATGTATAAATAATATTTGTTCAAAATTAAAAAGTTTAAATGAAAAATGTAATTTTTCAACTGATTGTGAATTTAATTTATACTGTAATAAAAAAAATAATACTTGTAATAAATTATTTTCAATTAAAGATGGAATTGATTTTACTGATGATTTTTTTGAAAATGAAAGACCTGAATTATTATGTGAAAGTGGTGGTTATTATATTAATAATAAAAGTAGATATATTTGTGCTACTTTATTAAATGTTAATTATTTATGTTATGATGATTGTGAATATATTATAAAAAATACAAATGAAACTATTCACTTACCTGAAAAATGCTTATGTGGTTTTAATCAATATCGAAGTAAACATTGTGTTTTAGGAAATGGAAATGATACATTTAAAGATTATTTAAAAATGAAAAAAGAAATTTTATCAAATACTAATTATACATCATTATGTCATACAATAGAAAGATTTTCAGATAATATTTGTGTAGAATTACAAACAATAAGAAATGTATTATGGAGAAGAGATTTTCAAAAATATAATAATTTAAAAATTTTAGCATTAGAACATCATAGATTAGAAAATTCAGATTCTTGTATAAAAGATGTTGTTTTTAATTATAATACTCTACCAATAATTCCAGATTCAATGTCATGTCCAAAAATAAAATGTGATGAAAAAATAAATGATTGTGCATATGGATATAATCCTTTTAATGAAAATGGAGATAACATTACTCTTTTATTTAATGATAAAATTTGTCAAAAAGATGAAAAATGTATTTTGAATTCAAATGATGAAAGATATTTTATAAAAAGTCTTTTTTTAAATGAAGAAATTTTTGGTTATTGTAGGAAAAAAATGGGAGAAAGTGATTCTGATTTAAGATATCCTGGTGAAGAATGTAATGAGAAAAAAAATCAATGTTTATATAATGCAGAATGCAAAAATAAAAAATGTGTTGGAAAAAAAAAGAATGGAACATGTGAAAAATATGAAGACTGTGAAGTAGGTTTATTTTGTAATAAAACAAGTAAAGTATGTGAAATACAAAAAAATGAAGGTGAATTTTGTGAAGATTCATGGGAATGTAAAAATTATTTAGGTTGTTATAAAAATTCTTGTATTAAATATGGTTCTTTAAAAGCTAATATGAAAAATACTGAAAAAGAAGCTTTATTTTCAAATGACGAAGATAAAAGATTTTATCTTTGTGAATTTGGTAAATTAGATCAAACTAAAACTTATTGTGTTACTACTGATTATGATTCTTATTGGGTTTTTAAAAACGAAAAAAAAGTAATTGATGGATTTATTAAATGTAAAAAAGGTGAATTATGTTATTATGTTGAAGGAAAAAATAATTTTACTTTAAATTGTGAATGTGGTTTTAATGAAGAAGGACAAGGTTATTGTCCTATTCCTATTAATATAAATAAACATGAATGGAAAAAAAGAATGAATTTATTAAGTGAATTAACTAATAATAAATGTCATACTTTAAATAGATTTAAATGTTATTCTTATGATAATAATGATATTTATGAACAATATCATTTAATTAATGCTAAAACTACTAATGCTCATTTGTTTTTTAATTCTTCAAAATGTATTAAAAATATGTATGGGGAGAATTTGTTTTTAAAAGTTAATTGGATTTTTACTTTTCTTTTAGCATTAATTATTTAATTTATATAATTAAGTGATTATTATTTTAAAAATTAATAATTTGTATAAATTAGACTATATTAAAATTTTTAATTTTTAATTTTAGAGAAAATAATATTTTAATATAGAATTAATTTCATTTTAAAAATTTTTAAATTTTTTTAATACTTAATATTCATTTTTTATTTTATAATTTCCACATTAATTTAAAGATTTATTTTTTTATTTTTAATAAAATTATAATTTATAAAATTATTGATATTTTATATAATTTAATAAATATTAAATGGGTAATTGTGCAGGAACTTGTCAATCTATAGAACAAAAAGATATATTATTAAAGTTAAAAAATAAAGATTATGAAAAATTAGTAACTTCATTTAAATCAGAGAATGATTCAGTAAATCAAGGATTACTTAATTTAACTAATAATAATTCCTCAATCTTTCATTCAAATAAATATTTACAAGTGATAAATGTAAAAAAACCATTTTTAAAAACATTAAAAGGAGAACAAATATTTAATAATAAAAAAAAAAAATCAGTTCTTATGATAATCTTATTGTAATTAATAAAATTCCAGAAAAAAAATCTGAATCAAAATCAATAAATATTTTAGAAGAAAAAGTATTACAGAATCAGAATTATACTTCTAATTTAATTTCTTCTCATAATGTAGATATTATAAATAGTAATGAAGGAAATAAAAATGAAGAAAATAAAAGAGAAGAAAATAACAAAATTGATTTATCTTTTAATAAATTGTATATTCAATCAAATAATAATAATTCTAGAAAAAAAATAAATCATCCTATATATGAAAAATTACTTCAACATTCGAAAAATAAAGAAAAATTTAAATAATTATTAATAGTTTATCAAAAGTGTATTTAATGTATAATTTAAGTAATATATAGAATAAAAAAGTATGAATAATATTTTTAAAAGAATATCTTACAGAAATGGAATTTATCAAAAAAATGGTATTATAATATTATAAATTAAAAGTGATTTAAGTTTAAATTTTATAAAAATTTTAAAACACTATTTATGAAATTTTAATAAATAAAATCCTAAAACTTTCAAATCTTATATATAATTCCTAAAAAGATTCAAATAATTATAACATAATTATAACAATTAATTAACTCCTGGATTTAAAACTAAATTAGAATTACCTAAAATAGAATTATTTTTAACTTCATTTTGATTCCTATTTTTATTTACAAATAATATTTTTTTTCCAGATCTCCAATGTTCTGAGTTAAAATTATGCTTTTTCAAAATTCCTTTTATTTTTTCAATATCCATTAATATTTTTGATACTTTTATATAATCTATATATTTTGATAATTCATCAATTATTAAATCATAACTGTTTAAAAATAATTGTCTTTGATTTTTACAAAAACAAAATAATAATTTAAAAGAATTAATGAATCCCAAATCAATTTTATAAAAATATATTTTATTATTTTTTGTTTTATTATTATATATTATTGATTGGGTACAATTAAAAGTATTTTTAAGATTTTTAATTGAATCAATTTCTTTATTAGATTTTGATAAAAAAACACCTGAACCATATATATATTTCATATTTTGATCAATTGAACTTATTTTAATACGAGAAAAATTAAATTTTTCATATTTAAAAAGAGAATTATTTTTATTTATATTTTTATCATTAGCAAAAGTAAATAAATTATTAATAATTTCCATTTCAATATATTTACTTTTTTGAAATGAAAATAAAATATAAGCAATTACTTTTAACAAAGAATATAAACCACCAATTGATGCCCCAATTTCTTGAATTTTTATATAACTTCTATAATATTTTTGAGTAGTAAATGAAGGACAAACCATTATTGATCCTAAAATGTCCCCATCAATTGAACTTATTATATCAGTATTAGTTACATCATGTTTAGTAGAAATTTCTTTTTTTCTACTTCTAAAAATTATATTATTTTCACTATACATTTCCAAAGTTGAAAAATAAATATATTTTTGTTTATTAAGTGTAACATCGATATTAAAATAAGTATCTTCAGTAATATATTGAATAGGATTTGAATAATTATTTAAATCAACAAATGAAGAAACAAAAGTTATTTGAACCCAACCATTTTGCATTGATTTATTAATTTCTTTTTCACTTTTGCATATAATATTAGAAGTAGATGAATTTTTACATTTCATAATATTAAAATTTAAATTAGCATAAAAATCTGTTCCATATTTTCCTCCAATTATTATTGGTTCACTATAGTTATAGCAATTATAATTAATTAATCCAGTACTATTAAATTTATCATCAACACCTAATTTTTTAAATATAGGATAAACATAACTACAATTCATTAAATTTAAATCTAATGTTTCTATTTTAAATTTTCCATTTAATGTATAAGTTCTTTCATATGATGCACTTAAATAACCTATTGATGGGTCATTTATTATATTATAATTTTGATCTCTTAATGCTATTGTAAATAATAAATCTTTTGTATTCAATGTTAAATTATGAGTCATTGATGTACGAAATTCTGAAAAATTAACATTTGGTTGTGAATGATATATTAATTCATTTACTAATGTAAATAAAAGAATTATTGCTGATATATTAATAAATATTGATACTATTATTCCTATAGGATAATATATGTATTTTTTTCCATTAAAATTAAAATGAAATGGAGATTTAAATGAGTCTTGTAATTGTAAAAAAGTAATTAATTTAACCTTCATTTTTCAATTGTTATGAATTAAACAAATATTATTTTCAAAAAATGTTTATCAATTTAATCTTTAAATAAATTTAATAATAAAATAATTATTTTTTAAAAGATTTTGTCAACAATAAAAAATTAAAAAAACAATATTTAATCCTATATTATGTTTTCATATAATAAAAATATAATCCTAATAATAATTATAATATTTATTTATATAATTTCAATTTTTTATTTATTTGATTAATTTCATAAAAATATAAATTTTTTAATCTTTTAAATTTAATAATATAATGAAATAATGATTCTTCACTTATAAATTTTTTATAAATTAAATATATTGTTGATGTATGTTTTGTTTTTTGAAAATTAATTGATTGACAATGAAAAATCCATTGAATAAAATCTCCATAAGTAATTTTTTTAAATTCAAATTTTTCCTTATTTTTAATTGCAAAATTTTTTTCAATTTTTTTTTTAATTTCTGGGTCAATAACTCCTCTTTTAAATATAGAAATATTATTATTATTTTTATTTATATTTAAAGTATTGAAACCTAAAACAGTTGAATTTTCATCAAAATTTAAATGTAAAATTTTATTAACACTACTTAGTTTATTTTTTTTATTAGAAATCATATTAAACAACAAATGATTAATATCCTTTAATAAAATAAATTTATAAATAAACCAATTTAAACAATATAAAATAATATAAATTGCTCTAGTAATTCCTCCAAAATCAACAAGAATATTTTGAATTTTTTTATAATTTCTCTCATATATAATTGCATTATTTTGCATCCAAAAAAAAAAAGAAACAATAAAACCAGAATTATCAGACCAAGTTTGTATTTCATTTTGTTCAAATTTATATGAATAATATTCTTTAAATGAATCAAAAATTAAACCATTATGAGATCTTAAAATTAAAGGTTCAAAGTTTAAATTATTTAAAGCAAAAGAAATATGAGAAAAACCAGAAGTAACTGGATAAAAAGAATGAATTAAAGGATTTTTATAATCTTTAATTTCAACATCATTATTAATTACATTTAATTCTATTCCAATTCCATCTAATTCATTATTTATATTATCTATTGAATCACATGAATAATTATTATATGATGAATTAATACATTTTTGAATGAATAATCCATAATAAGTTGCATTTGGATTTGATTGACCATGCTCTATTTTTGGATAAATAAAATCTTTTTCATAATACTTTTTTGTTTTTCCTGTTGTTGAATTATAAAAACTATCTAAACAAAATGATGTTGAATTTTTTTCAAAAACTTCATTATTGATTTTTAATAAAATTTCCTTTGATATATATTTTTTCATATCATTTGTACATAATGAATAATAATAATGATTATATTTTTCTTTTATTTCATTCTTATTGGTTAAAATTGAAAAAGGTACATTTTCAATTCCATAAATTTGAATCATACTTAAATTTTTTTTATTATTTATTTTTATGAAGTGAAATAAAGATGTATTCATTGAAAAAATTCCAGCATCTTCTATTATTTTATGATAAAAATATGTTGTTGGATTTTTTCTATAAATTATATCAATACTAAAATAAATTAAAGCTATAATATATAAAAAATAGCAAAATATTGTTAAAATTCCACTTAAACAATTTGAATGAGATTTTTGACCATAAAAATATAATGTTGATGATGGTGATAAATAATCTATCTTTTTTAATAGCATTTTTTTTTAAAATTATTAATATGTTATTTCACATAAATCAATTAAAAATTTTTTTTAATTAATTAATTAATAAAATTTAATCTTTTTAATATTTATATTATTATAAAATCTTTAATTTATATATTGGAAATAAAAATGTCAGCAATTTTAAAATGTTTTAAAAAAGTAATTAAAGAATGTGATTGTTTTGGTACATTTGTAACTTTTAGAATTAATAAAGATAATGAATTAAAATCAGTATTTGGTGGTTGTACAACAATACTTTAT
>JAJMZS010003648.1:0-10771 GCA_023807205.1 Isotricha prostoma | reverse complement strand
TTTATTTTCAGCAACAATTTTATCTTTTGATATATAACTATTTAATACAAATGGAATAATTATATCAATACTCATAAATTTATGATATACTTGCATATAAAGACTATAAACATAATATGATTGATATTTTTCAATTATTCTAAAAGGAAATATAAAATAAGTAAAATAGAAACAAAAACCTTTTTTACTTTTTCTAAAATTCCCAAAATCAAATATTTTATCATTTTTTGATAAAGTACTTGAACTTCTAGAAGTAGCATTTTTTACTAAATTATTAGTAACCATATGATCAGTATTTTTTAACACATAATTATTTTTCATTTGAGTAAGAGATTTAATTTTAAAAAAAAGAATAGTTGTAGAAGATCTATTTGATAAATTAGGTTGCACTTTAGTTCTTATCATTTTATGAAAATTATGTGACATTAAAGAATTACACATTTCAATAATAAAAGATTTTTTAGAAAAAAAATAAGAAATATAACTAAAAATTAATCCAATTAAATCAATCCAACCACCAATTATTCCAACAACTTCATTAAATCTTAAATATTTTCTTTCATATTCAAGCTCAATATCAGCACATGAAAAATTAATTTCAATTAAAGTATCTTTTGAATAAAAATTACTAGTTTCTTTATGAATAAAATCAGTTAAAGTATATTTATATTGAAAAAAATCTATTACTTTTATATCATTCATTATTATTCCATTATTAGAAATATATTTTTCTTTAGAAAAAAAGTAATAATATCTTTTTACATTTCCTATAGAAACTGTAAAAAAAGCAGATTGTAAAAAGTTAACAACAGGATAAGAAAAATTTTCATGATTTATAGTATTCGATAAATAAATTAAAGAAATATAACTATTAGTTATATATTTTTCAATTTCTTCATTACTTTTACATTTATTAAAAAAACTTTCATTATTACATTTTGATATATGCATTTCTAAAATATCATATCCTTTGACTTGATCACCATATCTTCCTTTAAAAGTTAAATTTTGTCCACTTTTAGGACATAAATACTTTTCATAATCATAAGGTTTAAATAAATCAAAATTATTTTGAAAATGAATAGCATTACATTTTTCTAATATAATAGGATAAGATATTCTTTTTAAAATAGTATGATTATTATCATCTTTAATTGGAATGTGAACATTTCTATCAAGAGTTACATTTACATATGAATGATCAAAATATTGAATTTTTCCATCCCTATATATTCCATACATAAATGGGAAATTTTTTAAATTTATTTCTGCAAGTTCTTCTCTGTAAATTGAATTTGTTACTATTGAAAAAGAAGAATGTGAAAACATTTTTACTATATAACTTATTATTATTAAACATAAAAGAAATATTGATACAAATGAAAAAAATAATCCACATGATGTTGAATATGATGTTTCGCTTTTGTATCTTAATGGGAAATTATATCCATATATATCAAATTTTTTAAGTTGATTATATGCATTTATACAGAATTGCATTTTTTTTAATGATTTTTATTTATAAATTTTATTTTTATTGATTAAAATTTTTTTTATTTTCTAATAACAAAAAAATATGATTGATAATGATAATGAAATAAATGAACCAGATTCAGAAATAAACACAAATTATAATGGAAGAGAAACAGTAAGGATAATATTTGGTAAAAAAATTGAAGAAGAAATAACGGATAAAATAAAAACAATAAAAGATTCTTCAATGGAAATTTTACAAAAACATACAAAAGAACTAGAAAAAAGATTAGAAAAATTTCAAACTCAAATTGATGAATATATAACAGAAAATTCTACAAGAATAACAAAAAGTTTTAATTTATCAGAAGAAATTGATTTATCAAGAGTAATTGGAATAAAATCTTATGCTAAAAATTATACTGATGTTTTAGAAAAAATTTTTAATTTACATAATCAAATAATGAAAACAATTGAAGAAAATTTTAAAATTTTATATCGATTTTTAGATATTCCAAAGTATTTATTAAGAGATAAACCAGTTCATGAATTTTTAAATGATAATTTAGAATATATTTTAAAATGTTGGTTATTTCCAAAATTAGATTTGGACAAATTTAATATTACTAAAGCTTTAAAAAAAAGTAATTTAGATTCTAATTATAAAAATTTAATTACTAGTTTATCAAAAAATACAAATTTTGTTTTAAATATTACGAAAAAAAAAGATAATGAACAAGAAGAAAATGATATTAAAACAATAGATGAAAATGCTAAAAAATTAGGAAAAATACAATTTAATAATGTTGATGATTATGAAAAATATTTACCTGAAAATAGTACATTTAATGAATTACAAACTTTAATTATTAAAAATGTAAAAAAAATAAGTTTAAAAGATTCTCAAAAAAAACTATGTGAAAGATTTCCTGCTTTGATAAAATTATCTTGTATTAATTGTAAAATTGATGGCTTTGATAAAAGAATAAATTTTCCTAAAAATTTAAAAAAATTATCTATAGAAAATTGTTATCTTATAAATGATGATTTTAATTCTATTTTTCAAAGTTTAGTTTTAAGTGATGAAATAAGAAATAATTTAGAATATATTTCATTTGCTCAAAATAATATAACAAAAGTAGATTTAAATCAATTTATTTATCAACAAAAACATACTTTTTATGAAATTAGAGAATTTAATTTTAGAAAAAATAATATTTTTAAATTTTCTTTTGTACCTGAATTTTTTCCTGAATTAAGAGTAATAAATTGTTGTTTTAATAATTTTTCAAGACCTATTTTTAGTCAATTAAATGATAAAATATTAGTTTTATTAAATAATAATATTTACTTATCAGATAATAATTTACGTAATGATTATTTTAATAAATTAAATAATCAAATATCAAAATTTGATTATCCTTCAAAATTTTTAAGTTTTAATTCACTATTTTCAAAATCATATAATAAATTAAATGAAATTTCAATATCTGGAAATATTATGATAGCAATTAAAATTTTGGATCTTTCATATTGTTCATTAACAAATGATATGGTATTTGAATTTTTTAATAAAAATACAGGATGTTTTAATTTATCAAATTTATATTTAAAAGGAAATGAAATAAATGACAATTTTTTTGATTTATTTATTAGTAAAAATATGCATGATACTTTTAGAAAATTACAATCAATAAATTTATATGATAATTATATTGAAGGTACAAATTTAGATAAAATTTATGATTTTATTGTAAAAAATAAAAATTTATCATTTATTAATATTTGTAATAATCCAATTAGTGATAATTATCAAATGGAAACAAATAACTTTAATATTAATGAAGAAATAAAAAATCCAGTTGAAACAAAAAATGATTTAGATTTATTTATAAAAAAATTAAATATAGATTTACCAAAAATAGACAAAGTAACAAACAGTAATAGAGACAATTTCAGAATGAAATTTGATTGTGGAAATTTCCAAAACTTAATATCATCAATGGAAGAATTAGAATCATCAAGAATATATTACATTAAATAAAAAAAATATAAAAAAAACCTAATTTAAACCCTTTAAAAAAAATACAAATAAAAAAAAATGAAAAAAAAATTTAAAAAATAAAAAAAAACAAATTAAAGATCATTACTTTTTTTAATATCAATTAACTCCATTTCAAATATTAAATCAGCATCAGGTGGTATAACTCCACCAGCACCGTGTTTACCATAAGCTAAACTAGAAGGACAAGTAACAGTAATTTTTTCACCTTTTGATAATCTTTCAACACATTCATCCCAACATTTAATAACTTGACCAACTCCTAATGTGAATGGTAATGGTTCATTTCTATCATATGAACTATCAAATTTTGTTCCATCTAATAATGTTCCTTTATAATGAACATGTACTTCATCACCTTTTGATGGAAATGTTTTTTTATCACCATCTTTTATGTGTTTTACTTGATATTTTTGTTCAAATGCAGGTTCGTATGTTCCTAGGTTAGAAGTTATTATTGTTATTAAATAAAGGAATATTAGGATTTTCATTTTTTTAATTTTTAAATGTTTTTTTTTTTAATTTTTTTTTTTTAATGTTAATTTAATTATTTTGGTAAGTAGTTTTTATTTTTTTTTTTTTTAAATAAAAATATGAAAAGTGATTTTGGGAAAAAACAAAGTTTTACTGAATATGAAAGTTTAACTGAAAGTAATTCAATTGATAATATTTTAACATTTAATATTCTTTTTAATGGAAAAAAAATAAAAATTCCTTTTAATAAATTTCATCAATTTAAAGATTTTTATAAACAAATAGAAGAAATTATTCCATATTCAATGAAATTAAAATTATATGAAATAAAATATAAATGTAAAGAAATTAATCCTAAAGATAAAAGATTAATGAGTCAAATTATAAATGAAGATGATAATGAACCTTGTTTTATTTTAAGAAAAAAGAAAAGTTTAATAAATCCAATTTCAAAGTCAAAGACAGTTATTTTAATTAAAAATTTACCTTCTTTTATAGAAATTTCAAATATAATTAGAAAATTTTTAGAAAGTTTAAAAGATGATATTGATTTTTCAGTTGATTATAAAAATGATTGTTGTATTGTTAATTTTAATAATAACGAAATTAGTTTTAGTTTTGTTGCTTATTTAACTAAATTAAAATTTTCAAATCAAATATTAAGAAAAATGAAAATAAGTTTAGAATATAATAAATTTGAAAATATTAAAAATAAAAATAATTTTGTAAATTTAAATTCATTAAACTCTACAAATTGTAGAAGTATTACTAATTTTTCTAATATACATTCAATATCAAATTATTCGAAATCAATATTTAAATCAAATAGTAAAAGATTTATCACTGAAAAATTACCTATTTTAAATTTTAATAAAAATAAAAGTTTGAAAAGAAATTTTTCAAATTAAATTTTTTATTATAAATTTTTTATGGTTTATTGTTATAATAATAGTTAAATTTTTGTAGAATTTGAGATTCATTATATATTATTTTTTTTTGGTAATATAGTTTATTTTTGTTTTTTTAAAAATTAAACTTATTTTTTTTATTTTAATAACATAATAAATTTGTTTAAAATAATATTTAATTAAAAATTAATAAAATTTAATATAATTTTTCAATTATTTAAATAAAAAAAATTTGAATTTATGTCCAATAACAGTAATAAACCAATTAATAGAATGACATTGAAAATTATTGAAGATAGTATTCGATTATCAAATCATAATAATGTAAATGAAAACAGTTTTTTTTCATTACAAAACAAATATTATAATCCTTTAATATTAACAAATAAAGAAAAAGAACTTTATAACATTGAAATAAATTCAGATAGAAATTCAAATAACAACTTTCAAAGATTTAAAAATGAATTTAATTTAAATCAAAGTGTATCATCAGACAATACTATAACAGATAATAATAATAATGTAGATATAAATAAAATACCATATAAAGAAATAAATTTAAAAAATACAAATATAATTCAACATAATAATTCATTTAAAGAAATTGATTTAAAAAATGTAAATATTATTCCTGAAAGTAATAGAACAGAAATTGAAAATAATGAATTTGATGAAAAACCAATAAAACAAATTCAATTAAGTCCTCCTCCAAAATTAAATATAATGAAAATAATAAATAATAATTATAATTTAATTCCTAATAATTTAGAAGATGATAATATTAATTTAAAAAATGAGCAAACAACAACGGAACATGTAATATTAAGAAGTAATCATATTGAATTAACAAATGATATATCTGAGAGAGGAATAAATTTTTCTGTTGTGAAATTTTTTTCTTTATTAAATAGAAATTCTCTTTTTTATTTATTATGTATGTTAGATGTGAATACTATTAAAAATTTACTTAATATTAATAAATATTTTAGATTAATAATAAATACTCAATTAAGAAATATTTATTATAATGAAATTATATCAAGGATAAAAAAATCAAATCAAAATATAGAAATTCTTCAAAATAAAATAATATATACAAAAGTTCAAAAAAGTTTAAAAATTGATATAATATCAAAAATAAGATTTTTACCTTTAAAAGAAGAAGATATAATTCCAAATAACATCACATTAATATATATTTATAAGAATGTAACTCAAATTGATAAAAATAAAAAAGAAAGATATGTTGATTATTATTCATTTGATATTTTTGAAGAAAATCCAGAAAATTTTCCTTCAATATATATGCTAAGAGAATTTACTCAATTTAATTTAGATAATTTACAAAAACCATATATTCAACCAATTTTACCTTTTAAAGTATATGATCAAGCTTTATTAAATTTCCAAATTTTTTCTCCTCAAAAACATTTTGTTGATCCAAAAGAAATTAGAATTAAAATAAAAAAAAATAAAATTCCTAATAAATTAGATCCTAATATTCAAAATCCTAGAATTTGTGAATATGAAAATGTATGTTATCATTGGAAAAATTTATCTTTTTTAAAAGAAAAAATTGATGTTATGCTCCAATTGGAAAGTATTTTTAATTCTAATTTTAAAATTATTAGAGTATTATATGATGATATTGGTTATTTAGTTTTTAAAGTTTATTTAAAAGCTTTTAAAAGTGGAGAAATTGATAATAAAGATGAAATTGGGATTAAATTTATTATAAGACAAAGAGATGATATTGTTTTGAATGAAATTAAGAAAAATGATTTGTTGTTTGAACAAAGAAATGATTTTGAATTAAGAGTAGGTGACACTATTATTTTTTATTTAACTAAATAATACTTTAAATTATATATTTTTTTCTTATGAAATATATTTATATATTAGTTATGAAATCAAATTAATAAATTGTTCATTATTTTAGAGTTTATTTAAAAATAATTTAAAATTTTATATAATCATTTTCCATATATATTTTTACCTATTATTATATTAATTTATGAGAATTATATGTTTAATTAAAATAAAAATAATTAAATATTAATTTATTATTTAATCATTAAATAATTAATTTTATTATAAATATTAAAATTATCAACAAATATTGTATTAAAAAATAATGTAAAAAAATGTCCACAATCCAAAATAAGTGGTTACAAAAATAATTTATATATATTGAGTTATATTAAATTTTTTTAAATAAATATAAAATATAATCATATTACCATTTTATTAGATAAAACTTTGCTAAAAACTTATTTAAGTTTAAAAAATTTAGTTAAAATAATGCTACATTTTTTCATTAAATGTTTTGAATAAAATTGAGAGTTTTTTAATTAATTTTATAATGTATAATTTAAATATTAATTAATTTGTGTGAATTATTTATGATTTTTTCATAATAAATAATTAAAAATACTCACATTTTTTTAAATTTAATGATAATTTTTATTTATGGACTAATTTTTCAATTTGGAAAATTTGACATTATTAATGAGAGAAATTCATCATGGATGATGAAAAAAAATAATTATTTTTGAAAAAAAAAAAATAATTCAATATATCCAGATTTTATGCCAAAAAAAAATCATGACAACAAAAAAGAAAAATATCAACACAATAAAATTTATAAAAAAGATATAAAAAAAAATTTTTTCATTTTTCAAAAGAAATTAAATCTGTTATTTAATTAAATAATTGAAAAAATCTGAATTTAAAGTATATGTATTATTTATTTTTTTTGAATTGTAAATGAACAATGGGCAATTACCAAATAATCTTTTTGCATTTCTTTTTGAATTACCGAATATAATTGTTACCTTAAATGAAATCAATAAATGTATATCAAATCAATATGAACAAATGAAACATAATTTTGAGCTTTTATTATCATTAACTAATATAAATTCTAATGAAAATAAAGTGGAAAATAATTATCAATTAAATTCAAGTAATGAAAAAAATTTAGATAACTTAAAAAATATTTATTTAGGAATAGTTAATGAAAAAAAACAACAAAAAAGAAAACCTTTTTTTACTGTAACTTATAGAAAAACCAAGTAAGATACTAAATTTTATTTTAAAATTTTAGAAATAGAAAAAGAATGTATCAAGTTGATTGTATGACAAAGAAATTAAATGTTAATTTTTTCAAATTTATGAAAGAAAATAAAAAAGAATTAAATATTGATAGAAATACTTTAATGTTTTTTAAAAAAAATATGAAATTTACTTCTAAGTCAATTAGTGAACAATTAAAAATTAAATGTCCTAAAATAAATGAATATTTTAATTCATTTTTAAATTCTAATGTATATGCTCATTTGATAGAAAATATTAAATTAAAAAATGATGATGAATATACGAAATTATTTTTTAAACATGTTAAAAATCATCAAAAATTATTTAATGATGATAAAATTGTAGATATTAATAATAAAAATGATAATGTGAATATAAATGTAAATAATTCAATTTTTAAAAATAATAATGAAAATAAGAAAGATAATTAATTTGTTAGAATAAATGAAATTTAATTTTGTTTTTTATTTTTAAAAATTTTGAAAAATATAAATGAGAAAAAAAAAATTAATTTCTGAATTGATGTATAGTTTAAAATTAAAAAAATTAAAATTTATATTGTTATAATAAAAATAATTTATCTATAGTTTATTTTATAAAAAGTACAAATAGATAACCAAATTTGGAATTATAACTTTTTTATTTTAATCATAAATAAATAAATATTCTTATATTATTTTTTATAATATATAATTTAGAATTTGATTGATAGATTAATATAAATATTTTTTTATAAAATATTAAAAAATAAATAAATTAAAGTTTCTAATAATACTTAAAAATTCTACAATTATTTAAAAAAACGAAAAAAACATTTATTTTGAAAAATGATATTGACTAAATTCATTCTCTTCTAATAAATTATTTTGAATTCTTTTATTTTTAATGAATAAATAAATTCCAACAAATAATGCAATTACAATAATAATAATAAGAATAACAATTAAAAATGTTTTATTTGTTTTTTCTTTTCCATTTGTTTGTTTATTTGTTTTAATATGTGTAAAAATAATAATTTCATTTTTACTATCAATAGAAAAATTTGTATTATTATTTCCATAACTATCAATAAAATAATATTTATCCTTTTCTTTTGGATCAAATTTATTTTTATTTTTTCTACATTCTTCAACAAAAAAAATTCCTAATAAAGTAGAAACTCTAATAGATTTTTTTTCATATTCAACATTACTGTTATTCTTTCTTTGAAAAGGAATTTTCTCAGGATTAAATTGAGTAGCATAAATATTTTTATTAATTCCTTCAACAGAATTAATAAATTCTTTTGATTTCTTATCTTTTGACAATGAAGTAATTTTAAAAAACTCATTTAATTTTTTTTCATTATAAAAAGTTTTATTAATAGAAAAATTATGATTATAATACCCTAAAAATTCATTAGATAATTTTTTATTAAATAAAGAAAACATTTTACTATTATAATCAATATTATTAAAACTATGAATAACATTTTTATCATTAATTCCAATTTCCAAAACATCTTTATTTGCAATTAAAATATGAATAATTTCAAAGCCTAAACAAGTTGCCCAAATAGGGATATTTTTATCTAAAGCTTTATTAAATAAATACTTTAAATTATTTTCCCAAATTTGAGTTAAATTAATACTTCTTCCATCTCCAATTAATAAAACTCCATTTATTTTATTTAATATTTCATCAAATGTTTCATTTGAATACCATTGTTGAATTATTAATACATTTGCTCCAGATGATTCTAACCATCTTATATATGATATTCCTACTTGTGTTTGATTATAAATTGAATAATCATTTGTTGGATATGGCATTGCATATATTCCTATTGTTGGTTTGGAATATTTGTCTTCTGATTTTGTTATTGCTATTATTATTAGGATTATATAGATTTTTTTATTTAACATTTGATTTTATTTTTTTTTTAAATATTTAATAATTTTAATTTTTTTTAAATAATCTTTTATGATTTATTATTAATTGTAATATAATGTTTTATTATTTTATATTTTTTTAATTTAAAAATCTATTATTTTTTTAAAAGATTTGATTCTTCATTTTGAGGGGATATTTTAAGATTATTTTCTTTCTCTTTTTCTTTCATTTTTTCTTTTTCTTTGTCTAAATTAATTATTGTTTTTCTTTTATTATTCACTAAATAATTTTTAATAATTATAATAATAATAATGAAAATTATAATAGCATATATTAAATAATATAATATATTTGAGTGCATTATTTTTTTTTTATTATTCATAGAAAAAATATATATTTCACGAGTATAATTAATTGTCATATTTTGATTATTATTTCCATAACTATCAATAAAATAATATTTATCCTTTTCTTTTGGATCAAATCTATTTTTATTTTTTCTACATTCTTCAACAAAAAAAATTCCTAATAAAGTAGAAACTCTAATAGAATTTTTTTCATATATTATCTCGTGATCTAATTTAACATTATCAAAATCACTTTCATTTTTTCTTTGAAAAGGAGTTTTCTCAGGATGAAATTGAGTACCATAAAGATAATCATTAATCCCTTCAAAAGAATTAATAAATTCCTTTGATTTATTATCATTAGAAATAGAAGTAATTTTAAGCATATTTTTTAAATTAATATTTTTATCAAAAATTGTCATATTAATTGCCCATCTATGATTATAATAACCAGAATTTTCATAAAGTGAATTTAATAAACTTTCATTAAATAAAGAAAACATTTTACTATTATAATCAGTAACATTAAAACCTCTTAT
>JAJMZS010003647.1:0-10808 GCA_023807205.1 Isotricha prostoma | reverse complement strand
CTGTTTCATTTGAAGAAGGACAAAAATTAGCTAAAGAATATGGAATGGAATTTTTTGAAACTTCTGCTAAAAGTAATACTAATGTTAATGAAACATTTACTTTTCTTACTAAAGAAATATTAAAAAATAGTGAAACTAAAACTGGAAATAACACTATTAAAATTAAAGAAAAAGATAATAAATCTGAAAAAAAGAAAAATTGTTGTTAGATTTTTTTATATATTTTTTAATTAGTTATTTAGATTTTTATTTTTGAATTAGATAAATTGAAATATTCAAAAATATTGATTTTTGATTTTTTTATTTTTTAATTAAAAACTTTAATTTATTTTTTGGTAAAGGATATTTTATAATAACTTTATATTGTTATATAATTAAGATTAAATTAATTGATTTATAATATTAAATTTTTTTAATTGAAATATTTTTTTTATTTTTAATTAATTGAAACTTTAAGTGATTTTATTTTTTTTTGAGATTTATTCATCTTTAATTTAATTAATTTTTGTACAAAATTTAATAAGTCTTTTATTTACTAACTATTTAATAAGAATATTTATTATCTTTTTTTAGGGAAATATTTTTTAAATTAATCAAAATATGGAAATAATAAATTTTAAAATAAACTTTTTTTAAAAATTATATAATTTTTAAATAAAAATAAAAAATATAAATAAAATAATAATATCAATTAAAGGCTTATTAAAATTACTATGATTTAAAATAACAACATAAATATGAGTTGGAGTCTTAATACCACATTTATTCATAATTACATTAAATCTATTTGTAAAATTATAATTAATATTATTCCTATTAACAACACATTCAAGATTTTTTCCAAAGCCTTTTCTTTCTTTATTTTCAATTTGATTACATTTAATTTTTGTTTCATTAATTAAAATTTCAGGTTGTTCATTTAATATATAATTATCTGTTTTAATATTAAAATTTAATATTTCATTTTTTCTAAAATCCACTAAATATGTTTTATTATTTTGTTCAGGGATTATATCAAAATATTTTATATAATCAATTTGAAAATTAGTTTTAAAAGGTAATAAAACACATTTTTCAATTATATTTGAATTTTTTTTTGAACAATTAAAACTTATTTCTTTTATTATATCTTTTATTTTATATTTATATCCTGATTCTGTTAAAATTTGTTTATTAAAATTACAATATAATCTATCATTTTCTGTTTTTCCTTCACAATTAATATTAATATTATTTTTTGAATTGTTTATTGATTCCAATTTAAAAATGTGATTTATGTTAATTGAATATTCATTACTTGTTTGATTTATAAAAATTATAAATTTATAAATTGGATTTTTAATATCACAGTCATTAAAAAAAAAATCTCTCACTTCTATGATATTTACATATTTTTGTAATAAATTATTATTTTTATTTATTGTTTTTATATTTTCATTTAGTGGCCATGTTTTAATATAAATTAATATCATTATTAAATTTAAAAAATTTGATTTTTTTCATTTTTAATTTATTTTTTATATTTTATTTTTTAAATTTAAGATTTCAAAAATACAATTTAAATATATCAAATTCTAATATTAATTAATTCTTTTTTATTTATTTTTCCATTTAATAACAAACAATTTCAATCAAAATCAAAACTTAAAAAAATAAAACCCAAAAAAAAAAAATAAAAACAATAAAATAGACATAATAAAAAGAATTAAAAAAAAAATATATACAAAAAAAAAACAGAAAAAATGTCAGATCAAGAACCAGCAGTAGGAATAGATTTAGGAACAACATATTCATGTGTAGCAATATACCGTAACAATAAAGTAGATATAATACCAAATGACATAGGTCACTATACAACACCATCAGTAGTATCGTTTACAAAAAATGAAAGATTAATTGGAGAAAGTGCAAAGGGCCAAATAACTAGAAATTACAAAAATACAATATATGATGCAAAAAGATTAATTGGACGTGGATTTAAAGATCCAATAGTACAAAAAGATATAAAATTATGGCCATTTAAAGTAGAAAAAGATCCAAATAGTGATCGTCCTGTAATAGTAGTAGAATATAAAAATGAAATAAAAAAATTTTTAGCTGAAGAAATTTCAGCAATGATATTAGGAAAATTAAAGAAATGTGCAAGTGATTTTTTAGGAAAAGAAATAAATGATGCAGTAGTAACAGTTCCAGCATATTTTAATGATTCTCAAAGACAAGCAACTAAAGATGCTGGAACAATTGCAGGATTAAATGTATTGAGAATTATAAATGAACCAACTGCTGCTGCCGTTGCTTATGGATTAGATAATAGAAATCGAACTGATGGTGATAAAAATGTTCTTATTTTTGATTTAGGAGGTGGAACTTTTGATGTTAGTATTTTAAATATTGATAATTCTTTATTTGAAGTAAGGGCTACTAGAGGTGATACTCATTTAGGTGGAGAAGATTTTGATAATTATTTAGTTAATTATTGTATTGAACAATTTAAAAATAATACTGGAATTGATATAAGTAATGATCAAAAAGCTTTAAGAAGATTAAAAGTTGTTTGTGAAAAATGTAAAAGAGATTTATCAAGTGCTCAACAAACTAATTTAGATATTGATGCTTTAGCAGAAGGTGAAGATTTTCAAATTACAATATCACGTCCTGAATTTGAAGATTTATGTATGGAATCATTTAAAAAATGTATACCACCAATTGATGATGCTTTAAAAGATGCAAAATTAAATAAAAATGATATATCTGATATAGTATTAGTAGGAGGTTCAACAAGAATACCAAAAATACAAGAAATGGTACAAACTTATTTTAAAGGAAAAGAATTAAATAAAACAATAAACCCTGATGAAGCAGTAGCATATGGTGCAGCAATTCAAGCAGCAATAATAAATGATGTAGAAGATGATGGTTTAGAACGTTTAGTTTTACTTGATGTAACACCTTTAAGTTTAGGAGTAGAAATAGTAGGAGGTAAAATGTCAACAATAATAAAAAGAAATACAACAATTCCATGTAGAAATAGTGGAACATATTATACTGTTAGTGATTATCAAGATAGTGTTTGTATTAAAATATTTCAAGGAGAAAGAGAATTAACAAAAGATAATCATTTTTTAGGTAAATTTACAATTGATGGTATTAGAAAGGCTCCAGCTGGTGAAGTTTCATTTGAAGAAACTTTTGAGTTAGATATTAATAATCTTTTAAAAGTTACTGCAAGAGAAATTGGAAGAGATAATAAAAAAGAATTAACTATTAAATGTGATAATGATAGATTAACTGAAAGTGAAATTAAAAGACTTGTTGAAGAAGCTGAAAAATTGAAAAATGATGATTTGGAAAGAGTTAGAAGAGTTGATGCTAAATTGGAATTAGAAAAGTTTTTAATTGATATAGGGAAAAAAGATTTTAATACTGAAAAAAAAAATAAAGTTAAAGAAAAAATAAATGAAATTAAAAAATGGTGTAGAGATTATGATAATGAACCTGTTTCTGTTTATCAAAATAAAAAGAAGGAATTTGAAAGATTTGTTAATAATCTTTAAAAATATGTTTATATTTTTTTTTTATTTTTTTTTTTTTTTATTTTTTATTGATTTAGTGTTTTTCATTTTCTTCTTTTTGATTGTTTATTTTTTCAATTTCTATTATTTTTTCTTTTGGAATTTCTATTATATATTCAAATAATTTTTGAGCTTCTTGTTCATATAATTTATTTTTTTCATTTTTTTTATATTCAACTAATTGTTCTAAAAATTGATTTATATTCTTAAGTGAATTTTCATTTAAAAACATATTCATTTTAATTTTTATATCTAATCTATTAAAAATAATTATTTTAAAAGCTTCTTCAATTTTCCAAATTTTTGATTTATTAATAAAACATACATAATTTTCAATAATATGATATTTACTTTGATTCATTAAATTATTTAAATAAATACAAGTTTGTAACATTTCTTTATTTAATGAATTTACTTTTGAATTAAGAATTAATAAACCAAATTTAATATATATTTCATTTTTTTCTATTTTATTTTCTATTGATTCTTTAAATAAATTTAATAAATTTTCATGTAAATATTTAAATGATTCATTATCTTCAATATAAAATTCATATGTTTTATCTTCTTTTTGTGTAAAAAGAAAAATTATTAATGTTCTAAAATATGATTTCATATTTTGATTTTCTTCAAATTTAATAATTCCAATTAATCTATTTCTCAATCTTGTTGGATTTTTTAAATAATCTATTTTTGTTAAATTCTTAACTTCTTCTTTTTCTTCATTTGTTAAATTATCTGGATGATATTCTATTATAAAATTTATAAATTCATTTAAATAATTATTTTCCATTTATATTTGGTTTAAATTTGGACAAAATCTAATTGAATTAAAAAATTAATAATATACATATATAAATATAATATAATTGTATTTATAAAAATAGCAAAGATATCTAAATTAAATTAATATAGTATTTAGTTTTTCATTTTAATATATAAATATATTAAAAATAATATTAAAATATTATTGATAATACTTTTTTAAATATATAATAAAATAAGAACTATATATATTTAATTTTATAAAAAATCATTTTTTAAAATTTCTAAAATAATTATAAGAAATTTCATTGTAGAAAAAATTATCAAAAAAAGATGAAAAATAAAAATGAGGGTTTTATGATAAAAATATTTCATGCAAATTATGATTTATTCTATTATCTTTTTTATGACCATTCTCCAGGTTGGTATACAGAATTACTTTATAATTTAATTGAATTAATTCAATCATTAAATTTTATTTTAGGAATTAGAGTAAATATATTAATTAATTAGTTTTAGTTTAAAAAAGCTTGGAATAATAATCATTTATATGAAAAAATCTTTAATTTAATAAAATTTACTTCACCTTTTTATTTTATCCAAAATAGAATAATATGGTTAAAAATTTTTTTAATTTTATCATATTTTATGATATTTTTAACAATGATTTTATATTTATATTTATTAAATAAAGGTTATAGAAAAATTAAAATTCAACAATATAAAATAAGGCTTTTTTTTTTAAGAGAATTATCTAGAATATGCCAAAAGGTGTTATTTTATCCTATTTCTGGTAAGATATTATTTTATAATTATTATATTAGAAATTAATATGTTAATGATATTTTGTAGTGAAAAAAGAGGTTTTTTTAAAGAAAATATAACTTGCTATAAGGGAATATATAAAATTTATTTATGTGTAAGTATTATTTGTATGTTTTGTTTATTTTTTCATGGTTTTATTTTTTCTTCTTTTTATTTTAAAAAAGTTGAAAAAACAAATTATGAAATGGTAAAATTTTTAATTGTTAACACACAAAAATCTTTTTTTTATGTTAAAACAGTTTCGGTTATTTTAGGAGGTATTGATAATATTTATTCATTTAACAATTATAGTATTTTTATTCTTTTTTTTATGTCCTTTTATAATTTTTATAACTCATATATTGAATTTAAATATTTAGATCAAGATAAATATTCTTTCCAATTTTTATATTATTATCATTTTATTTATTTTTTTGCTACTTTATTATGTTGTATTGGATTTTTAATAAATAAATCTTCGTATAAAGGCTTATTTTATGTGTTATTTATTTGTATATTTTTATGTATTATTTATATATTAATTGGTAGTGAAAATGATATTTTAAGTTATAAATATTTAGTAAAAAATATAAGAAATGAATTAACATTATTTTTACAAGCAAGATATTTAACTCATGCAGTTGAGAATAGAAAAAAATCAAGAAATGTATTATATAATTTATTATCTTATTTTTCTCAGCTCGAATTAAATAATGAAAACTTTCGTTTTAATATAAATTACTTAAAATGGATAAAAAATGATGAAGATATAGATTTAGAACTTTATCAAGCTATTAATAGATTTTATAAAATTGCTTTAAATTATAATCCTTATAGTTTATTATTAAAAGTTTCTTATTCAAATTTTTTAAGACATAAATTAAAAAGATATTCAAAATCTTATATAATATTAAATGAAATAATTGATAATGAATTTGATTTAAATTTTGAACAAGATTTTTATTGCTATCGTTTAAAAAGAAAAATTGAAGATAGATTTATAGAGACAGGGATTGATAATTCAGAAATATCATATAAATATCAATGTAATAGTTTAATAAATTTAATATCAAAAGTTTCTTCTATTTATTTAGATTTTTGGAATTTACTATTAACAAATAAAACAGATGATAATATTTTTCGTTTAAATGAATATGGAAATGAAATAAATAAAATTTTAGAAGAAATAGAATATAAATATAATTGTATATTAAAAATGAAAATAAAAAATAATAAAATAATATTATTATATGGTCATTATTTAAGAGATATAATAAATGATATAGAAAAATCAAATAAAATATTAACAGATGATTTTATATCAGAAGTTAATAATGAAAAAAATATTGAAGAATCATTAACTTTAGAATATGGAATTGATTCAATTCCATCAACTTCATTAAATTATATAATAATATCAACAAAAAAAGACCAAATTGGAATAATAAAAAAAATATCAACTGAACTTTGCAAAAATTTAGGTTATACATATAAAAATTTAATTGATCAAAATTATAATATTTTATTACCTGATAATATAAAAAATGAACATGATATTTTAATTAAAAATAAAATTGAAAATTCTTTCTATCATCAAAGATTTTCTTTTCTTCATAAAAATGTTTATTTTATAAATAAAACAAAAAATATTGTAAATATGGAAATTGAAATTAGAAATGGATATGATGAAGATTTAAATTCTTTTTTAATTTGTAAAATAATATTATTAAATGATAGTTTTGAAATAAAAAATAATATTTCAAATTTTTATTTTTTAACAAATTCAATTTATATTATTCAATATTGTAGTTCAAATTGTTATGATGAGTTTTCTTTTCATAATAAAATGATAAATAATAATTTTGATTTATTAAAACATATAAATGAATTTAATCAACTTTATTTAAAAAAAGTTTTTGGAGTTAATAAAAGAGAAAAAAAAGAAAAAATAAAATATAATATATTAAAAGAAATGTATTTATCTGATATTTATAAAGAAATAGTTACTTGGAAATTAACTGATAAACAATATTTTATGAAATGTAGAGAATTAAAAATAAATAAAAAATTATTGGGTTATGTTTTTAGTTTTAGAAAAAGTAATTATGATGAAAAATTAATTACACCAATTCAAAATGAAAAATCAAAAACACCAAATATAAATTATAAACAAAGAAATTCATTCTGTAACAATATATTTAATTTTAAAAGTTATAGTATCCAAACTGAAAATAAAATAGAAGAATTTAATATTGATAATAATTATATTCCTGATTCAATAAAATCTATTGAATTTAATAATAAAAAAAAAGAATATTTTTTTTTTAATAAAAACGAAAATATTGAAAAATTGAATGAAGTTTTAAAAAATGAAATTACAATAAATAATAAAAATAAAAAAGAAGAAACAGAAGAATCAGAAGAAGAAGAAAGTGAAAATGAAAGTGTTGAAGGTAATGAAAATTCTTCTTCTATATCTTCATCAACTAATTCAAATAAAAATATTAAAATTGACATTCTTGATAAACCTTCCTTTATAAAAAATACAGTGACTTTAAAAAATATACAATTAAAAGAAGAAGTATATGAAGTTAATTTGAAAAATATTCATTTTTTGTTTTATGATTTCAATAAAAATATTATTCAAAGTATAGATTACATTAAAAAAGGAAAAGTTGATGAGGTTTTAGAATATGAAAAAAAAATTACCTTTAAAATAATAAATAAAACATATATTCAAAAAGAAAAAGAAATTAATAAAAAAAAAAAATTGATTAAATTAAGAACTATAGATAGTAGTTTATATAATAATCAATTTGAAAAAATAAAAGAAAAAAAAATAAATCAAACAATTAAAGATATAAACTTTTTTTTAAATCTATCAAAAAATATGAAAATACATTTATTAAATATTTTATTGTCTTTATTTATAATATTTTCAATTTTATTATCTTTTAATTTTCTTTCAAAAATTTTGAAAATAAGAATTTATTTAAAAGAAATAATAAAAATGTTTGATTTTATTTATAATATAATAGAAGGTTCATTTTATGCAGTTTATTATAGTTTTGAAATAATTTTGTTAAGAAATAATAAATATACAAATTTCATAGAAACAAGAGAAACTAAAATTGAATTATCTAAAAATTTCTTATTTGAAGTTTATAATAATATAATATCTCTAACAAATACTTTATTATCAATTAATTTAAATTTAAATAGAAAAACATTAGATAAAATTTCAAATATAAAAATAACTTATTCTCAATTTGATGATAAAGGAAATAATTATTATCACACATCATCTTTATTAAATCTATTATATGAATATTCATATTCAATTTATCAATTTGCAAATAAAAATGAAAGTAAAATAAATGGAATTGATATTGATTATCGTTTTATTGCATATAATTCATATTTATTTAATAGTACTAATTTAAATGAATTATTTATGATTTTTGATAAACAATATAAAAATAAAAAAAATAAAACTTTTTTAAAATTAATAATATCATTAACTTTTTATTCAATTATTTCTATTGTCATTATTATTTTAAGTTTAATTCTAATTAAGGAAATACATAATGAAAAAGAAAATTATTTGAAATATTTTTTTAAAATAGATAATGATTATATCAGATATTCAATTTATAAATGTAAAAAATATTCAATGTTAAATTATGAATATAAAGGTAATATTAAGTTTTTAATATCAACTCCTTTAATAAATTTTAGTAATTATGATGATGATAATGATTCAGAAAATGATTTATTAATGCCAAATATTAATATTGTGGAAAAAAAAAAAACTCTAAAGAAAAAAACAAAATTCAAAGATAAAATAGTAATAAGAGATAGAAGAAGATTAAAATGTTTCTTTTTAATAATTTTTAATGTATTTCTTTTAAAAGTAATTTTACTAGCATTACTATTAATAATTTTAAAAAAAAACATTTTTAAAATTAATTTATTAAGTGAATTAACATTTTATGTAATTCAAAAAAAAAATCTTTTAATACAATATATAAATTACTTAAGATTGTATATAGGATATTCATCAGGAGAAGCAAATTTTGCATATTTAAAAGAAATTGATGAGAATATTCATTCAACATTAAATTATGTTTTTAAATTAAATGATTATTTTACAAATAAAATTTATGGTCAAATTTCAAAATATGGAATTCCAAAAAATTCATCTGAATCTTTTGAATTCATTTTTGGAAAAAGTTTATGTTTTTTATATGAAAATTTCTCTTCTTTTTATAATTATTCATGTGAAAATTTAGCTTATAATATAACAAATTATGGTTTAAATTCAGTATATATTTATTATGTTCATTCAATTTCAAATTTAGTTATTAAATTTGATCAATTAAATAATTATGCTTTAAGTAAAGGTTATATATATAATGAAATGTTTTATGGTACTGAAAAATATAATGAATTTCTTCCTAAAGAAGAAAATGAAATTCAAGAATATCAAAAAATTAATCCTTTTTTAATTTTTAATGACGAAACAATGAAAAACTTAAATATTTTAAATGAACAAGTAGTTATTCCTTCATATGAATATTTAATTAATAGATTAAATTATGATATTTTCAAATTATTTAATAAAAATAGAGATATTACAATTGTAATTTGTGTAATTTGCGTTTTAATAGTATTTATTTTATACTGTTGTTATATATATCCTATATTACTTTATATTCAAAAGGATTTACAAAAAATTAAAAAAATGGTATTAATTATTCCAAGAGAAATTTTATATCAAATTATAAATCAAGAAAGAAAAAAAGATGATAATTTGTAAATAATAATATTCCTTTAATTAAATAATAATTAAATAATTAATTAATAAAAAAAAATTATGCTAGAATAATTGAATATATTTTATTTAATTAACATAATCAGATGAAAAATATAGAATTAAAAAATATGAATGAAAATAATGTGTTTAATCTTTTTCCATTTAATACAATTTTCATTTGAAATTAATATAAATATTAGAAAATTAAATATTGAGGATAAAAAAAAATATAAAACAAAAATGATAATTGATTCATTTGTAATTTTATTTATTTATAATAATAATTATTGATTTAATATCAAAAAAAATTTAACAAATAGTAGAACTCAAAAAACATAAAAAACAGACAAAAAACGATTGTTTCAAAACATTTTAAACCCAAAAATAATAAAACTAAAAAGTCCTAATATTTTATTTAATGAATGCTCAATATATTTAGATAATTTAATAGAAAAAAAAATAATATGTTATAAAAATTGAAAACACTTTTTTCATTTTGATTGTTTAAAAAATTATTATTTATCAAGAATTTAAATAGAAAAAAATCAAAATTATTTAAACAGATAATAAAAATAGTCATTCTTATTCAAAAAAAAACAATAAGAGAAAAAAGAAAAACAATACTATGAAAGAAGAAAGAGAGAATGTAAATGTTGAATATGAAAAAAGTGAAAGTAAAAAAAATTTATAGCAGTGAAGAAATTTATTGAAAATAAAAAAACTTAATTTAAAATCGTATTTTAAGAGTTATTTATTCCAAAATATTATAAAATATAATAAAAGTTGAAATATTTTGAAATAAATTATATTTATTTTTATATTAATATATTTATTTATTATTAAATTAATAT
>JAJMZS010003646.1:0-10820 GCA_023807205.1 Isotricha prostoma | reverse complement strand
AAATAGAAAAAATACAATTTTTACCATGTAGAGAAAATGAACAAAATCAAATTTATAATTATATAAAATCAGGATTAAATACAAAAGGAGCGTATTCTTCTTTATATATAGCAGGATTTCCAGGAACTGGAAAAACAGTTTCTGTTCAAACTGTAATTAAAGTTTTATTTAATGAATCATTAAATAAGAAAGTTCCTAATTTTAGAGAATTATATATTAATGGAATGAAATTTACAAATCCTTCAAATGTATTTAAAGTTATTTATAATTTCATTTTTGATGATAAAAATAATAAATTAATTAAAACTTATATTCAGTTACTTGATGCTTTTTTTATTAATAGAGATAATTTTGATTCTAAACCTGAATTAAATGATCCTTCTAATTCTCATATTATTTTAATTATTGATGAAGTTGATTGTTTAATTAATCAAAAACAAACTTTATTATATAATATTTTTAATTGGACTACTTATTCAAAATCAAAATTGATTGTTATTTCTATATCAAATACTTTAGATTTACCACAGAGATTAATTCCAAAAGTTCAATCAAGAATTGGAACTAATAAAATAATGTTTAAAGCTTATTTAAAAGAAGATTTATATAAAATTATTTCTACCAAAATTGAAGATATTAAGTTATTTTCTGAAGATGCTTTAAAAATATCTAGTATGAAAGTAGCTGCAGTAAATGGTGATTTAAGAAGACTTTTACAAATAATGTAAAAAAGCTAAAGAAATATTTTATCTTGAAAAAAAAACTAATAGTAAAATTAATAAAATTACTAAAGGTCATATTATTAAAGCTTGTAATGAATTATTTGATTCGAAATTAGTAAAAGTTATTTCTTCTTTAAAAAACAGTGAAAAAATTATTTTAATGACTATTCTTGCTAAAACTAATGAAGGAAATATTAAAATTTCTGATATTTATGATAAAAAAGATATTTTTATTCAAAAGTTTAATGAAAAAAATAATACTTTAAAAGATTATATTGAAATGAATTGGGATGATTTTCAAATGATAATTTTTAATTTAGTTAAATTGAAAATTATTAATTTTGACGGAAATTTTAATCATAATTTTATTGAAAATAGTATTAGTATTAGATTTTATGTTGATGAATTTAATATGGCTATTGATAATGAACCTATTTTTAATGAAGTTTCTGCTTTACTTAGAACAATTGTTGAAAATAAAAAAGATAATTAATTAACACTTTTTATAATTTATATGTTTATAAAATTTATAAATTTTTCTTTAATTAATTAAAATTTACTTAATTTTTAATGTTTATGTTACTGAAAAATTGATTTTTTGTATTTACAATTCCTCAAACACAATTCAATAATTAGATATAAATGATGCAGATATAATTTAATTAAGTTAAAATTCTTTTGAAAAAATAAAAATAATATAAATTACTTATTACTTTTAAATGTTTTTTAAACTTAAAAATATATTAAACTTATTAAATATAATTTAAATGTGTAATAAAATAACTCTCAATAATAAAATAATTACCACCATAAAATAGGTAATTTAATTATATAATTATATATTTTCTTTAAATTCTATACCATGAATTTTAATATTTGGATTTTTTTTATGAAAAATTTTTAACCATTTTATTTCTTCTTTAGAATATTTTTTATTTTTTTCTTTATTCATATCCCAAGGAATTAGACTTAATTCTTTAATATAATTAATTTTCATAAAAAAATTTAAAATTCCTTTCATTGGTAAATTTTCATTTTGATTAAAAGAGTAACATTCTATAGTTCTATTTTTGTAAATAGATTTAAAAATAGGCATATAATTTTTTAAATTTAAATTCATTCCATCAAGACATAATTTTTTAATTGAAGTATTTTTTAAAATAAAATTTCCAATACATTCATTTTGGGAAGAATCAGGTAAAGAATTAAAACCAATATCAAGATAAGTTATTTTACTTTCATTTTTTCCTAATTCTTGTGATAAAATCATAAAGTCATTTTTATTAAAATTAACTCCTCTTACCAATAAATGTTTTATTTTACTATTTTTTAATAAAGATTTGATTAAATCACCTGAATTTTCTAAATTTAAATATGATAAACCTAAAGTATTTAAATTTGGATGTTTTATTATTGAATGATGTAATGTAATCAAACCACTAGTTGTAATTTTATTATTTATTAAAAATAATCTTTTTAAAGTTTTATTTTCTTCTAAAAATAAATTTAAAAGACTCATTGAATTATTGGTTAAATTATTTCCAGTTAAATCTAATAATCTTATTCTTTTCATTTTTAATGCATTTACAATTAGGTTTATTGTTGTATCATTTAAACAAGAATATTTCAAATTAATCCATCTGATATGAAAATTTTCATTTATTAATTTTGAAATATAATTCCATATTTTATTTTCAACTTTAGATGGTATATTATTCTGATAAAATCCTAATTTTTTTAATTTTTTATATCCTATTAAATTATTTATACAATATTTATAATAATTATATATTTTCATATTACCAAAATCTATATTTTTAATTACAATTTTTTCAATTATTTTTTTTTGTTTTTTTTTCTCAATAGGAACTCTTTTATTTATATATAATTTAATTAAATTATATTCATTTTCGTTATCCTCATTTACATTTTCATTTTCATTTTCACTTTCATCATAATTTTTTATTTTATTTAAATCAATAATTTTTTCAAATGGTAATTTACTTTTAATATCATACAAATAATTAATAATTTCTTCATTTATTTCATTATTAATTTCACTTTGAATAATTAATTCATCATTTCTAGGATGATGAATAGTTTGTTCTACATCATCTAATTCAATTTCTTCATCTGATAAATGTTCATTTCTTCCTTTTTTATATAAAGCAATTCTTTTAGTTAAATCAATTTTACAAATTGATAAATCATAATATAATTTTGATTGTATTTTTATTTGATATAAAGAAAATAATTCTGGATATTTATTTTTAATTAATGAATAATCAACTAATGATATTTTCTTTATTTGTGTTTTTAATTTTGATAAAATTTTTTCTAATTTTTTATATTTTTTCGTTATTATTGTTCCTGAAGGAATATATATATAAAATAAAATTATATTTGGTATTGTGAGTTTATCTGAATATAATTTTAAAATATTATTTTCTGATTGTTTAAAAATTTCATTTAAATTATTTTCTTTTTTTGAAATAAATTCAAATGAAATGTTAGAAAATCCTAAAGTTGTAAATGTTTTTTCCCATTTTAATTTATAGATATTTATTTCTATTTCTCCTGTATCATTTGTTTTACTTTTTTTATCATCTTCTAAATTCTTTAACTCTTTATCTTCTTTTTTATTCAATTTTATTATTTCATTATTTTTTCTAGTTGGAGTGCTACCCATATTTTTTCTTATTTTTTAAAAGTTATTATTATTTATATTCTTTTATATTATTTTTATTAAATAAATAATAAATTAAAACAGCTTAAAAACTTAAAAAATCAAAAAATGTCACTGAAATTCATACACATTTTATTAATGATAATTTTATCAATTAATATAATATCATGTAAATTTATGAGGAATTTATATACAAATTCAGAAGATATATATAAAAAATTAGATAAATTAACTAAAAAATGTCCATCAATTTTAAATAAAAATTTCTATAGAGAAAAAGAAACAAATAAAACAATGAAATATTATACAATAAATTATAAAAAAAAGCAAAAAAAAAATCCAACAAAAATAATAATGTTATTTGGTGAGCATGCTAGAGAATTAATAAGTCCAGAATTAGCAATTTATATAATAGAAAATTTATGTTCAATAGAATATTCAAAAATAAAATCATTATATTCAAAACAAACTTTAAAATCAATATTATCAGAAAATATAATAACAATAATTCCTTTAGTAAATGAATATGGAAGAAAAATAATAGAAAAAGATATAGATCATTGTCAAAGAAATAATGAAAATAATGTAGATTTAAATAGAAATTATCCAATTAATTGGAATAAAAATAATGATTTATCATCGGGAAAAAAACCTTTATCAGAATGGGAAACAAGAACAATTGATAATATAATAAAAAAAATAAATCCAAAAATGTTAATTTCTACTCATTCAGGTGATTTTAAAATGTATATGCCTTTTGGTTATAAAAATTTAACTTTTGATAATTTTGATAATAATTTAAAAAATATGTATAATATTTTAAATGAGTTAAATGAAAAATATTGTAAATGTAAATTTGGTCCTATTAATAATTTAATTGAATATCCTGCTTATGGAAATATTATTGATTATGCTTATGAAAAATTAGGAATTAAATATGTTTTTGCTTTTGAAATTTTTTTTATTGATAATAATAAATTTTTTAAAAATTTATATGAAAGTGAAAATAATTTTATTTTTGATTATGATAAATATATTAATAAAATTAAAGATTTTTCTTTTGTACAAATTAATAAAGTTAAAAAAAGTATTATGAAAAGTTTTAGTTTTAGTGATTTAAAAAGTTTATTTTATGAATGTATTGGGGTGAAAACACCACTTACTAAAAATGTTTTTGATAAAATTTTATTGAATTGGACTAATGCATATTTTCAACTTTTTACAATGGTTTTTCAAAAAGAAAATAATTAAAAAAAAAATAATTAAATAAATATAACAATTTTTTAAAAATTATAATAAATAATATATAAAAAATTATTTTAAATAAAAAAAATAATTTAATTTATTTAAAAAAACAACTATATTATGAATAAACCATATTTGGTTTTAATTTTCTTATCACTTTTATTAATAAATATAAAATCAAATTGTCAATTTGAAAATACAGATGAAATAACAAAACCATATGAATTAGAATTAAAAGAATCAACAAAATATCGTCCTATTGATATAACTTTTGATTTTAATATGTTAAATTTAGCAAGAAAAAATAATCCTAATTTAATATCAGAACAATATCTTTTATATACAAAAAATTATTTAAAAAAGGCAGGTTTATATTTAAAAGAACTATTTTTAATTAAAAAAGCATTTAAAATAAAATTTGATATGAAAATAGAAGAAATATGTAATAATTCAAAAATAACATTTTATAGTAAACAATATAGAAAAGGATTAAAAACCGATTTTTTAATTTATCCATATTATGATTTCGAAGAAAAAAAACAATTTTCAACTGCAGGAATTTGTGCAATAGAAAAAAAAACAAAAAGACCCATAATTGCATACTTAAAAATTCAAGCCCCAGTAAAAGAATTATTAGTAGATGTAAATGAAAATTTTTATGTACCAAATATAATTCATCAATTTATTCATATTATGGGATTTAATAAAAATTCAATAAGATATTTTGCATATAATGTAGGAAAAAGAATAAGTAATTTAATCAAAAATAATAAAAATAATTATTTTTTAACTACTCATAATGTTATGAGAGCTTATTCAACTTTAATAGGAAAATATTCTACTTATGTTGGTTTATGTAAAAATAAAAATGATTTTAATCCTCATTGGAATAGAATGACTAATTTTGTTTCTGATTTAATGAGATTATATAATTATAATTATTTGCCTTTAACAAGAATGACTATTGGTATTTTAATTGATAGTAATTGGTATTATGAACGTTATTCAAGTAGAAAATGTAATTTGTTTATTAAAAGCTTTTTTGGAACTTGTGTTTTACTTAAAGGAGAATGTATTACTGATATTAAACAATTTAATTATGTGTTTTATTATTTTTATAAAAGTGATATGAGATGTGCAATTCATGATTCTAAAACTAAAATGACTTATAATGATTTGGGATTTATTGAATATTATAAACTCAAAAACTATTATAATAATGAAGATAATTATAAATGCCCAAATGATAAAATGAAATATTTAACTGATTTATATAATAAAAATTTCAAAGAAACATTTGATAAAATATCAGAACAAAATATAAATTTATATACTCCAAATCCAAAAATTTGTAAATGTCCAATGAAAACAGTATTCTTTAAATATCCTCCCTTTATTCCATATAAACAAGATTTATCAAATATAAATGTTAAACCATATACAATAAAAGAAAAAGAATTTTTCATTACAGTATATGAAAATACATATATAGGAACACCATTTTGTGTAAATCAAACATTAAGATATAATAACATAATAAAAGTAAATAATTCTCTAACAACAAATTATATTTATGATGAAAAATGTGAATTTTTAGAAACATATAGTAAATATCAAAAATACAATCATCTCAAATCATTTTATATAATTCATAACAAAGAAAAATTATATCAATTATTTTTTAAACAAAAACAATTATTTAATGAAGAATATGATTACATGCCAGAATCATTTGTTTTACCTGCAGAAAAAGAATTATTTGATGAAAAATTCAAAGATTTCAAATTAAATATAGATAATATTTACTTAGTAAAACCAACTCAAAATTCTCAAGGAAGAGGAATTTATATTTTAGAAGATCCAAATGAAGTATCTGGAAGTTGTTTAGTAACAAAATATATTCCAAATCCAGGAACTTTGAAAGGAAGAAAATATGATATGAGATTATATGTTTTAATAACAAGTTATGATCCTCTTATTATTTATTTACATAATAATGGAATTGTCAGAATTGCTTCTGAAGAATATAAATTAGATTTAAAAACTTTAAAAAATTTATGGATTCATTTAACAAATACTTCATTTAATGAAAAAAATAAAGAAAAATTTGGTACAAATGAAGATCCAGATGCTGAAGAAGGAAATGAATGGACTGTTAAAACATTAAAAAGACATTTATTAAATAAAGGAAAAGATGTTAATAAAATATTTGAAGATATAAAAGATGTAATTGCAAAAACAATAATATCAATAAGAGATAAAGAATTAAATATAAAAATGAAAAATTTTGGTATTTTACATAATACATTTTATGAAATTTATGGTTTTGATATTTTAATTGATACAAATGATAAACCTTGGTTAATTGAAGTTAATTATAATCCTTCATTAGAATCTTATAGTATGATTGATAAAGTTGTTAAAACTTCAGTTTATTCAGATATGTTAAATACAATTGGATTATTATCTTATTCTCATATTGATGAAAGGACTTTTGAAAATGAATGTAAATATAATAATTTATTAGAACAAATTGTTGAAGAAAGTATTTGTGAATTAGATAGGTTTCATGGAGGTTTTGAAATTGTTTTTCCTAGGAAAAGTAATATTGATAGATTTGGTAAGTTGTTTATTAATCCTGGAGAAAAAAATTTAGCTTTATGGGAACAAATCAAGGAAAGAGATATTTTTTAAACGGTTATTTTATTTGAAAAGTTTTTTTAATTAAAATTGAAAATTTTAGATGATTAATTTGGCTTTTTTTATTTATTTTAATTACTTAAATTAAAAAATAAAAATATATAATTAATAAAAAATTAAAAATGGATTTTTTATTATATGTTTTTTTTTAAATTTAGAATATATAATATATTATAATTTATTTTAAAATTAATATTATTAAAACCAATTTTTAAATTAAAAAAAATGCATAGAGAGAAAAAGGTATAATTTTAAAATAATTGAATTATAGCTTTCTCAATTAACAAGAAATAATATTTCATTATTTTCTAAAATTAAATTTTCATCAAATGAAACTGATTCAACAAGTAAATCATTTATTACTATTCATAAGAACTCATCTTTTATCTTCCCTTCAATTAAAAAAAATAAATTGAATTTAAAACTATTGAATAATAAAAATAAAAATTTTGAAAAAGAAAATACACCTCCTCATATACCAATAAAGAAACAAGAAGAAAATAAACAAAGTTTTTTTAATATTTCATTTAATAATAGTTTTAATACACATGATTCTCAAAATAATGATAAAAATGAATTTAGTAATTCAAATAAAAATATAATTAATAATATTAAAAAAGAAAAAGAGAAAGAAAATAAATTAAATTTAACTAATAATAAATCATTTTCTGGAACAATAAAAATTAATAATAAAAATGATATAACAGCATTATTAGGTTCTTTATTAATTAGTGAAAATGACATCAAAAAAAAATTGTTTTCAAAAAAAGTCAAAAAACCAGAACAATATAAAAAAAAATTACCAGATTTACAATTAAGTAGAGATAAAAGTATAAATAAATCAAATTATTCTTCTAATATGAAAAAATCAAATGAAGTCTTTCCTTCTATTTTAAAAAAAATAAGTCCTGCTAAAATAAAAGAATTATCTAATTTAAGTACAAATAGTATTTATAATAATAATAGTAATTCTTTACAAAGGAAAAATGATTTTTATTTAAATTCAAAGAAATTAAATTATAAATCAAATACTACATTAACATCAATTCCTAAATTAAAAAAAGAAAAATCAATATCTTTTATGTTTCCAGTTTCTCCTATTAAAAATGCAAGATCTTTAATATTAAAAGATAAGAAAAAAATGAAGAAAAGAATAAAAACAATAAATAATCAAATAAAAGAAAATAAAAATTATACTCCTTTAAATGAATTATCATTTGATGAATTTTCAGATATTTCAATTGATAATAATTTATCAATTCAAAATTTTAATAAAAATAGAAATTCAAACATTAATTTAAAACAAAAAAAAACTTTGATATTACCAAAAATGCCTTCACCTTATCAAAGAAATAATATTTTTTTTGAAAATAAATGTGTAATTTCAATTAAAATATTATCAATATATGCAAAAAAAGATTATTTTAATATTAAAAGAATAAAATTATTTGATAAAAAAGATAATGAAATATTTTCTCATTTTATATCAATTAATAATACTTTTTTTGAAAGACAAGATAATATAAATACAATATTTAATCCAGATAAAAAAAACAAAATTGATATATTTTGTAAAAATTGTGATAATATAAATGCAATATCAATTTTAAATGAAATAAATCATGGAATACAAGATATAGAAATTTATAAAAATAAAAATTTAATATTTAAAGGAACAATACCAAATTCAATAAAAGAATATAAAATATTATTTTCAAATAATAATAATTTAAATTATAATAATTTAAATAATAATTTACTTCAAAGATTTAAAAAAACAAAAACATTAATTACACAAAATCTTGATTTAGAACTTTTAAATATTCTTTCTCCTCAAAAATCTCCAAGTAATAATTCAAATTTGTCATATATTAAATGTAAAAAAATAAAATTAAAATTAATATCAAATTATGGTCACAAAGATCAAATTGGCTTAACTGGATTAGAAATATTTTCAATTAATAAAAAAGGAAAATATCATATTAATTTAAATGATATTAGTTCAATTGGTGCTATGCCAAAAGATTTATCTACTTTTTTTAATATAAATGATAAAAGAATTTTTGAAAATTTATTTAACAAACAAAATAAAACTATTGATGAAAATTTAATGTGGTTAACTGTAAAAATGAATACTTATATTGAAATTATATTTAAAAAACAAATTTATTTAAATTCTATTAAATTTTGGAATTATAATCAAATAAATAATTTAAATAAAGGAGTTAAAGAAATAAATTTATATATTGATGATAATAAAAGTCCTTTAATTATTATTTTACATAAAGGAATTGAAGATGATTCAATTGATTTTTCACAAGAAATTATTTTTCCATATAAAAATAATAGTTATAATAATTTTTTTACAAATGAAGAAATTGAACCTTTTAAACAATTAAAATTTGCAAGTTTATTATATTATCAAAATTATGAAACTCCATATCTTCCAATTGGATCAATTTTAAAATTTATTTTATTAGATAATTGGGGAGATAAAAATTTTATTGCTATTGATGATGTAAAAATATTTGATCAATTAGGAAGAATTGTAAAATGTCAAAAAAATAGAAATGAATATTATGATATGTTTAAAGATTTTAAAAAAAATGATGAAATAAAGAAAAATAATATTTTGTATATTTTTTTAGAAAAAATTGTTGGGATTTCTTATATTAGAATATTTAATCATAAAAAAGATATTTTGAAAGGAGTTAGGAAATTAATTATTAAATTAGATGAGAATATTATTTTTAATGGTAATATTAATAAATATAATAATATTAATAATGGATGTACTGTTATTTTATTTACTTGTGATTTAAATATTACTAAAAATATTAAAGAATGTGAATTAAGTGGATATAATGAAAATATATTATCTAATAGAAAAGAAAAAGTCATTATGAAAGAAAATGAATATATATTAAAAGTTAAAAATTAATTTAAATAAGGTTCAATTTTTTTTATAAATTAAATAGAAATAAATTATTTATTATTCTAAAAATATTGAGAAGTCAATTATTTTTTTCTTAAAATCATGATAATAAATTTAAAATAATTATAAACAAATAAAAATTCAAATCTTAAAAAGAATAAAAAAATATTTCAAATATGATGTAGGGATATTATAATTTTTTTTCTTAAATAATTATATTTATATATTTAATAATAATATTTTTTAAATAATTTAAAATCAAATTTATTTATTAATTGTTATTTCATTTTTTTCATAAATTTTATTAAAATATTTCATTAAAATTTGCATAATTTATAATGTTTTATTTTTCAAAAAATATTATTTTTTCTGACTCATTAAAATAATTGATTATATTATTTTAACTTAAATAAAGCAATAGATATTTCACTTTTGTAAATTTATTTTTAATTAAGATTATGTTTAAATCAAATTAATCAAAATAATTATTTATTATTTTTAATATTTATAAAAATAGTTATTATTATATTTT
>JAJMZS010003645.1:0-10825 GCA_023807205.1 Isotricha prostoma | reverse complement strand
AATGGAACAATAAATTTAATAAATAAATATAATATAATGGTTATAAATAAAAAGAAAAATTAATAATAATATATTTCTTCAAAAAAATTAAACTGATTAATGTATTATATAATTAGAAATATTTTTATAATTTTTTTCAAATAATAAAAAATAAAATATATATGAAAATAATTAATTATAATTTATATTTGAGATAAAAATTTGAGAAAATGCTTAATAAATATTTTTTTTTAATATTTCGAATTGTATTATTTTGAAAAATTTGAATTAATTCTATTTGATTGATTTATTAATGAAATATTGATTAATATATATCTTTTCCTATATATTTAATAATATCTTGTTTTCATTTTAATAATTCTAAAATCACTAATTCTTCATATTGAATCTTTCATTTAAAATAAAAATAATTGAAAATAAAAAAGATTTAAATTAAATTCACTAATTTTAAATAATACATTAATAATTAATATTTCAATATATTTCATTTTAAAATCATATCACTAATTTTCTCATCATCATCTGGTTTATAAGGTTCATTTTCATATTCATTATCAATTTTACTTTTATTTTCATTATTTAAATTTTCTGAATTTTGATTTTTTAATTCTGGAATTAATTGCATATTATTTTGTTTTTTATTTTTCTCATTTTTAAAACTAAATATTTGTTCATTTGAATATACAAAATAAAAAAATATTCCTCTACAAGTAGAAAGAACACAATGAAATCTAAAAAGATTTTTAAGAAATTCATCTTCTTCATCTTCATTTTTATTGCATGTTTTAATATAATGAAATGTTCTAATAAAAATTAAAACCATCCAAACCAATAAAATACAAATTGAAAATTTGATCATTTGATTATGAACCTTATTTAATTTTTTTTTAATCTTTTCATAATTTTCATTATTATTATTTATTATATCCTCATTATCTGAATTTAATTCTTCTTCTAATTCTTTATATTCTTTTTTTTTTTTTTTATTATTCAAAAAAGTTTTTAAAGAATATACACAAGTAATTATAAGTAATATTAAAATAATTATTATAACTACAAAAATCAAATTATCATTAATGTAACATACATATATTTCCTCTTTTTTATTTTTTTTTAAAATAATATTCTCCAATAATATCAATAGTATAGTTAATAAAAATGGAATAATAAAAGTGTATATATAAATTAAATATGATGGTTTTAAAGCAAAAGATGATGATTCATTATATTTTACAAAATGATATATTTCTCTAGATAAAAAAATATTTGCTAATGGAGTACATATATCTGAATAAATTCCAATATATTTTTGAATTTGACAAATTTCTGTTTTTTTATCAAATTTAAAAATATTTATTATTCTAATCATTGAATTTAACATTTCTGAATATACAATTATTATTAATGAATGTATTATAATATCTTTTTGTTTGTATGTTATATTTTTTATCAAAATTATTCCTAATAAAAGCAAAGCTATACTTCCACCTATAATATAAACATATTTTTGGAAAGTATCTATTGTTTTGTTTCCTTTTAACATTTATAAATATTTGAAAAAATTAATTAAATATTTTAAAATTTAATAAAATTAAATAATAGTTTATTTTTAATAATAAAAAATAAAATTTAAAAAACATTATATGAAAAAAAATGTCTAAAAAAATGGACAATAATTATATTAAAATTATTTAATAAAATAATATTTATTGTGTTGTTCATAATAAAACCAAATTGAAAGAATAAATTATTTTTATATTAACAATTTATTGTTTTTTATAAGACATTCTATTTAAATATTTATTTATTTTTATAAATTTAATTTTTAATATTTTTCATAAAATGAATGAAGCACAATCAATGAATAAAGAGAATACAAATTCAGAAATTTTATATAATCTTTTTATTTTTAATGTAATATTTTTTGCTTATTATTTTATTTTAAGTTGTTGTGTTAGAAATTATCGAAAGAAATATAATTCAAATATGAAAATTAAAAAAAAGAATATTTCAGAATTTAATGAATTATTAATTGATAAAAATTCTGAATTAATAAATGAAGCTATATAAAAAACTAATGAATATTATTTAATAATTATCTAATTTTATGTTATTTAATAATAAATATTATTTCTAATATAATTTTTTAAATGAGCGAATTACTTTTTAATGAGATCTATCTGTAAAATATTTTACTTGTATTATTGAAATAAAGGAACTCATTTTGAATATTACTTACAATTATTAAAAGAATTGAATTTTTTATTTTTATTTTTTAAAAAAAACATAATAAAAATAATATACCAATAAACAAATAATAATTAAAATTACAATAATAAGGGAAATATACAAACCAAATTTAAGAAAACACTTTTTCTTTTTTTTCTTTTCAAGATTGTTATTTAAAATCTTCCCATTTTTTTTTATATTATTATGATTTAAATCTTCATTTTTTTGAACAACAGATAATTTTACATATTCTTTATTTATTATTTTTAAAGGTAACTTTGTATCTCTATTTGAAATATAATTTTCTCTTTCATATATTTTAATATCTTTTAAATTTTCATTTCTTTGATTTTGTTCCATTTTATTTTCAATTTTATAAACTTCATTATCATTTTGAATTTTTCTATCACTTTTAAATAAAAAATCTTCTTCTGTTCTAATTAACTTTGATAAAGTTGGTAAATTAGTAGAATTTGTTAAATAAGATTTTGAATTATTTATTTCTAAAATAGAGTTATTATTTGTTTCGTTTATTGTTTTTGGAACATTATTTTTGTTATTTTTATTTCTAAATTTATGTGCCATTTTCATTTTTATTAATTAAAAAACAATTTTTAAATTTAAAAAAAACAAAAATTTTTTATTATATTATATATTATAATAATAATAAATAATAATAATTGATAAAAAAATATAAATTTAAAAAAATTAAAATTCATTTATTTTCTTTTTTACTATTCTCATTTGGAAAATTAAGTTTTTCTTTCTGAATATTATTACTAAATTTATAATTATTTAAATGATTTTTCAATTTTTTATTATTAAAAAAACCTTTATTCTTTGTAAACTGAGGAGACAAAATATGACTTTTTTGTAAATTATCATTATAAATATGATTTAGACTAGATCTATTTTGTAAAGGAGAATGATGAATTTGTCTAATTGTTTTAAATCCTTTATTTTCTTTTTTTCCTTTTTCATTTTTTCCATTAAAAGAAGAAAAAAAATTATTATTTAAAAAAGTATCAATTTCTTTATTTGTATTAGATGCAAAATTACGATAATTTGACATAGGAGAATATGGATTTAATCTTTTTTGTGAGTCTGTATTAACTCTTATGAAAGTTCTTTCTTTATTATTTTTATTATTTGGAGAATTATTTTTTAAAGGAGATATTTTATTAGTTGAATGTTTTAATGAATGAATATTATTATTATTACTATTTGAATTTTGAAGTAAAATATGATTATTTATATTTATATTAAAATTATTTATTGTTGGTGATGAACGAGTATGTTGATGTCGAATAAAGTTTGAATTTAAAATTTGATTTGATGTTGAATTTATATTATTATTAGTTATATTATTATTATTATTGTTATTATTATTGTTTATATTATTATTATTATTATTTTTTGATGAATGATTTTTTGTTTTATCATTGTATATTTGAAGTGTTAATTTCATTATGTCTTTTAAATTTAAATGTTCTGTATTTTTATTTAATTGTAAATTGTTTTTTCCTTGTTTACTAATATTATTCTTCCCTGGAGACTTTTTATTAAAATTATTATTATTAGAATAATTATTATTAAATTTAGGAGAATTTGAAGTAAGATATATTTTATTATTCATATTTTTTGCTGTTGGTGAATTTAAAGGTGATTTTATTATATTTCTTGAAAAATTAGAATTTGACATTTGAGTATTTATAACTTTACTATTTGAAAAATCTTTTGATTTTGATTTTGATTTATTTTTATTTCTATTACTACTTAAATTATTATGTGAAGTTGAAGTTTCAATATTTGTCATTTTTAAATTTTTATTATAATTATATTTTAAATTAACTTTATTTCCAGAATATATTCTTGATGAAGTTGGTATAGTAGAAGTTGGTTTAAATTTATTTAAATGTGATTTATTTGATAATTCTTTTATTTGAATATTATTAATTTCTTTTTGTATTGAATTTAAAATTTGTTTATTTGAATAATTATTAATATCATATTTTCTTAATTTTTTAATATTTAAATTGTGATTTTTATTATTTTTTGTTTTGTAATTTTCAACAGAAAAACATCTTAAAATAGAAGTAATTGAATTTTCATTTATATTATTATTAATGCTTTCTTTATTATTTTGTCCATTAATAATTAAAATAGTATCATCAGGTAAATTTATTGTTTGTTGTGAACTTATTGTAGTAATATATTCATTTGTATCTTTAATAACATATTCAATGCTTTCTTTAATTAAAGTATTAAAAATAGTTTTTGCAATTTCTTTATTTATTTTTTTCTTTTCTTTATTTTTATTTCTATAATTTTTATTATAATAAATTTCTGCTTTTGCTTCTCCATAACTTTGAATAATTTCATTAGCAAAAAAATCAGAAAAAGTAGGTTTACAAAAAAATAATAAATAATTTTTATAATAATCTGAAAATTTAGGTATTCTATTTTTACTTTCTTTCTTTTTATAAAATCTTCTTAAAAATTCATCAATATAATCACTTATTAAATAATCTTTAAAAATTGCAACTAAATTACAATTTTTTGAGTCAATTAAATCATTTATTTTAATTATTCCTAATTGAGTTTTATTTATGTTATATTTTTGTAAATTTGAGTCAATTATTTGTTTTAATGATAATTTATTTTTTGAAAAATTTGTTGTTTTAAAAATATTAAATTTACATGATGTGTTAAATGGTAATTTCAAAAAAGAAATTGTATTTAATGTTTTTGTTCTTCCTAAAGAAATATTTCTTGAATGTTTATGTTGTTTTATTTTATTCATTTTTTAATTTATTTTATTATTTATTTATTTATTTTTGTTGTTTTTATTTTAAATTCTTATTTTCAAAATATTTAATAAGAAATTTTAAAAATTATGTTTTAGTTTATTAAAAATAATTAAATTATATATAATTCTATTTTTAAAATATTAATAATCCGAGCTAGTATAGTGGTTAGTATACCTGCCTGTCACGCAGGTGACCGGAGTTCAATTCTCCGGCTCGGAGATTTTTATATTTTTAATAATAATTTTTTAATAATTATTTTTATTATTAATAAAAGGATATATATTTTATTTTTATTTTTTTTAATATTTTTTTTTGACTATAAAACGTTGATCTGTTTTTTTTTTATTTTATATTTTTTTTCCTTTATTAATTTAACAAATAAAAATATAAATATATAATATTATTAAATAACAATTTAAAATAAATTTTTTTAATTCAATAAATAAAATAATAAAATCAAATTTATTTAAATTTCAATTATCAAAAACTGATAATTATTATTATCTTAATAAGAATAAAAATAATCTTAAATTTCATTATCTTCATTTGAATAAGCTTTAAATCTTTTTAACTTTTCAATATCTCCTTTTCCAATATTTGTCATAATATCACCATATTTTTTCATTAAATTTATAATACTTTCAGGAATTTTATTTTTAAAATTCTTTAAATCATTTTCTTTCATTCTTTTACTTTTTTTTTCTAAAAATTTTTGAATATTATTATCATTAACTTCAATATCTAATTTTAATTCTTTAGGATTTAATTCATTATAAGTAATTTTATCTAATAAAGTAACAAATTTTTCACTTTTTCCTTTTACAATATTTTTGAATGATGGCATTGAAGAATATAATTCTTTCCAATTAATTCCTTTTAAAACATAATTTATTTTACTATCATTATCATCATATAAATAACCTGAATTTGATATTTCAATTTTTTCTCTTAATAAAAATCTGCTATCATTTTTAATATTTAAATTTAAATTTTTTGTTATAAGATAAAATATATTTAAATCTTTATTAGAATTTGAATAATTATTATTAATAAAATTATTTGCATTTAATAAATTTGTATCTAAAAAATCATGTGATAATAAATCTCTAATAACTTTAAAAAATAGTTCATTTGATTTTTTTATTATTTCTTCATTTAAATTTACATTATCTGGTAAAGGATCAATTAATTTTTTTGAAGATGAATCAATTTCAAAATTTTCAACATAACATATTAATTTATAAGAAATATTATTTTCTTTTTGAAAAATTAAAAAATCAAATCTGTATTTTTTTAATATAATTAAATAATTTTCCATATTTTCATAACTGATATAATTTGGTAATGTTTCAATATATTTAGAAAGAAAAGTAGGATTAAATATTAATTTTATTGATGCTCCTTTATCAACAAAAGAATAAATAGAATCTAATTCTTTTTTTAAATATCCTGAAATATTATTTTCTAAATAAGAATTACTTAAAGGAAAAGAATTTTTTTCCAAAAGTTCTAAATTAATATAATTTAAAATTGAATTTATTAAAGGAGACGATTGATTTTTTGGAATTCTTTGATTTTGTTTGGATGTTTTTTTATCTAATGATTGCATATTATAATTTAAAATTTAAATTTAAAAATGCATTTTTTAATTATTCAATTTTTTTAATTTTTATTTTTTAAAGATTTTAAACTTTTGATTATTATAAATTTTAATTAAATTAATCTTTAATTGTTTATTAATATATAAAAATTATAAATGAATAATGAATATATGAAAAAAGTAAATGTATTTCGCACAAAATTATTACTAACAGTATCAAATGAATTAAATAAAGATATAAAAAGAACTTTAATGAAATTAAATTCAAAAAATATAAATGATATAAATAACAATTTTTCAATTAATTCTTTTGAAGTTTTTATGGAAAACCCAATTGAAATTGGACAACCATCTAATTATGGTTCAAAAAGTGATTTTGAAAATAGTTCTATTAAAAAAAAGAAGACTCATCAAAAAATTAATTCATTTTTAAATCTTTTATCAATTGATAAACAAAATAAAAAGAAATTAGAAAGAAAAACAACTCGTTATGATATTATTTTGGTAAAAAAAAAAAATATTTCTCAATTAAAAAAAAGTTTAGGACCAAAAACAGTAAAAACTAAAAAAAAACAAATTAAATTTAGTAAAAAATATTTAATGAAAAAAAGTATAAAATATTTGAAGCAATTAATAAATAATTTAAAGGACTTAGAAGGAAAAAATAAAATAAATTATGATAAAGCTAAATCTCAAAGAAATGTAAATAAACAATTTATACATAATATACTTAGAGATAATATTTTAAATGATGCTTATTTAATTGGAGAACCCAATTATTCACCATTAATTTATTATAATCAAAAAAAATAGTATTATAAAAAAATTAAATTATAAATGAAATCATTTACTAAAATAATAAAATATTGTAATCTATTATATATTTTTTTATTTAAACTAATTTATATTTAAATTTCTTTATTAAATATTTAAAAACATTATTTAATAATTATATTTATTTTGGGATTTTTTTTATAAAATCATCAATTATTTGTTTATTAATATTTGAATTTAAATTTTTTGATAATTCAATATTTGTATATTTATTAATTTGAGGTGAGTAAAAACATTGATTATAATTATTAATATTTATTTGAGTTTCTTGTTTAAATGGGGGAGAAAATTGATCCAATTCATTAAAATCTATTTTTTCTTGTTCATTAAAAACATCATTATTTTTATTTGAATTTAAACTCATTGAAAATAAATTGTTATAATTATTTGGAATATTTTGTGTATTTGAAATCATATGAGTTAAATGATTTTGAATATTTAAATTTTGATAATTTGGATTTGTATATTTTGGAGTTTTATTTATTTGTTTTTTTATATTTGTTTGATTATTATAATTTACTATTTTATTATTTATTTTCTCTTTTGATGTTTGACTTGTTTTAAATACATTTAAATTTTTATGCCTTGAATTTTTATTTTTATTATTTATGATATTTCTTTGAGAATGATTTTTTTCACAAATATTATTTAATTCAAAATTATTTTTAACTGATTTTTTATTTTCATTTCTCATTGAAAAATTTTGTCCATTAGAATTAATTGGAATCATATTACCAAAAGACTGATAAAAATCTCCATTATTTTTTTTATGAATACCAATATTAGTATATGGTATTTTATTATTATTTTTATTTATATTATTATTAATATTTTGGTTTTTTGTAATATTTTTGTTTATATTATTAAAATGTGGTGTTTCATGATTTGAATTATTATAATGTGTTTTTATTAAATTATTAACTTCACTATAATTTTTTTTTTGATGAGAATAAATATTTTTTCCTGAATTTGATTTATTTATATGAGAATTATTAGAATTAAGTAAAGCTGATGAATTTCTATTATGTCGTTTTATATTTTTAATATTATTATTTTCATTTGTTATATTTTGTCTAAATGTATTATTTGAAGTATAATTTTTTTTTTCATTAGAAGAAATTGTTCTAATATGATTTTTATATTTTTGATATATATTATTATTAGTAACTTTAATATTTTTTTTCTTATTTTTAATTGGAGATTTTTTTTCAAAATTATTTCCAATAAAATTATCATTCAAATTAAATTTCATTTTATTTAACATTTTTTCAGGAGTTTTTTTCCTTTTATTTTTACTATTTTTTCTATTATTACTATTTGAACTTGTTGAATTATAACTATGATAATCAGGAGTTCTTGGTCTACTTAATTTTGTTTTTTTATTATTTGTCATATTAAATTTTTTAAATATCTTATTATTTTCACTAATATTACTATAATCTATTGTTTTTTGTTCATTTTTTTTTTTAGTATCTGGAGTATGACAATTTTTATTTTTATTTATTTGTTCTCCAATTGTTTGAAATTTATTTTGATTAATTTTATTTTTATAAATTATATTCTTATTATTTAAAGGTTTTTTAATTATCATTTTAGTTTGACTTTTATTTTTTTTTAATAAAGAATTTTTTGTTGTATGGAAATTTTCATTATTTGAATGATTAGATATTGATATTGATTTATTGTGAATTTTTGATTTTATTGGAAGCTTATTTTTTATTATATTATTTTCAAGATTTGATTTATTTTGAATTTGAATTATATTTGTTGGAATTTGATTAAAGATATAATTATTATATTGAGAATTGAAATAATTTAGAGAAGTCATTTTATTTAAATTAATTTTTAAAATAAAAAACAATATATAAAATTATCATATTTATAAGTTTTTTTGATCTTTTAAATTATTAACAATTTAATATTTCATATGTAATTATTTAATCTAAATTATTTTAAAAAAATTTTTAATTCTATTATTTTTTTAAATTAAACATGAAGGAAAATGATTATTTAAAAGGAGAATTTCAGCATAATATTTTTAAATTTATAATATTAATAATGATAGGAATTTTCTTATGTTTAATATTAGGATTTATATATGTTACATTTTTTTCACCAAAAAAGACTGATATTGATATTAAATTATCAATATTAAATAATATTGATCATTTAAAAATGGAAAAATATAATAAAACAATTCCTTATTGTGATATAGATTTATTTTATATTAATCAAATAAGTAAAAGGTTACCTTGTATTTATAAATATGATAATAAATCAACAGAACAATACAATTTATATATTAAAACAATTGAAAATAATTTAAATGAAAATTTTTCAGTTGATAAAATTGGTTTTGTTTATTTTTTAGATAAATTTATGAAATTTATTCAATTTAATATTATTAATAAAAATAATAATTATTTTTCTTTACTCAAAGCAGAAAATACTGGAAAAGTTTTTATAAATATGAATAATGAAACAATTAATTTTTCATTAAGTCCATTATCTCAATTTAAAAAATTAAATGCTTTTAAAAATGAAACATATAAAGAATTTAATTCATTTTATTCAAACAAAGAAATTTTTAATGATAATTTAGATAATTTAATAAGTTTTCAAGTTGAATTAAATAAAGGTGATTTGTTATATGTTCCTTCATATTTTTTTATTCAAATTCAAAATGTTAATAAAGATTTATTAATGTATGAATATCAAGATAGTAATAAAATGCAAGATTGGATTTTCAAAGCTTTATTTGATTATAATACAAAAATTAAAAATTTTTAAAATTTAATAATTTTCTTTAAATTATTTTTATAATGTTATAAATTCTATATTATAAATATAAACCATTTTTCTTTATTTACAATAATAAACACAATTAAAAAATTTTTTAAGAATTAACCAAAAAATAATCTAATATAAATTTTAAAAATCTTTCAATAAATAAAATTTACACTGAAAAATCTTCAACAATATGAATTTGACAATTAAATAAATCATTTTTTTTCAAATTCAAAATATATTGTTTAAAAAATTTAACATCACGATGAAGGAATTTAAAATATTTAGTTTGATTAGGTTTTAAATAATCTTTAATTTCCCAATATTTAATATAATTAATTCTTTTACCATCTCTCCAAATTCCAATAATCATATCATTATCATTTATTTTAATACCAAGTCCTGATGCTTGACCATATTCCCAAAAACCAATATAACAATTAATTTTTTTAAAATCAGTAACATATATTCCAAATCCATGTTTAAATCCATCTTTATATTCACCACAATAATATTTATTATCATTCCAAATAAATTCTCCCCATCCATCCATTACATTTTCTTT
>JAJMZS010003644.1:0-10848 GCA_023807205.1 Isotricha prostoma | reverse complement strand
AAAAGGTTTTAGATATGATGAAAGAATTAAATCAAACAGAAATTGTAAAAAGAATGGAATCTGCAAATAATACAGATAAAAGTAATTTCTTAAAACAAATAGAACATTTAGAAAAAGTATGGCCTGGTGGAATTCGTGGTTATATTGCTAGAGCAAAAGTACTACTCGAAGATTCAAAAAATGGTAAAAATCCTTTAGAAGAATATACACCATCAGTTCCAGAAGGATTTAATGTTAAAGTTGGTGATAATGATTTTTATGAATTAGAAAAATTAGGTTTTGAAGAAATTAAAGATACTTGTTTTGTTCTTGTTGCAGGAGGATTAGGTGAACGTTTGGGTTATAATGATATTAAAATTGGAATTCAAAGTAATTTAGTTACTTTAGATAGATTTATTCAAGTATATATTAATTATATTTTAGCATATGAAGCTAAATTTAAAAAAGATAAAAATGTACCTGAAGAATGGTATATCCCTCTTGCAATTATGACTTCTGGAGATACTCATGAAAAAACTGTTAAATTATTAAATAAAAATTTTAATTTTGGAATGAAACCTTTTCAAATAACTATTGTTAAACAAGAAAAATGTCCTGCTATTCTTGATAATGATTGTCATTTAGCTTTAAAAAAAGATAAATTAGAAATTGAAACTAAACCACATGGACATGGTGATATTCATACTCTCTTATATCAAAATGGTCTTGTTCATAAATGGGTTGAAGAAGGTAAAAAATGGTTCCTTTTATTCCAAGATACAAATGCTTTAATTTTCAATGCTATTCCTTCTGCTATTGGAGTATCAAAAAAATTAGGTTTAGCAATAAATACTATTTGTATTCCAAGAAAACCAGGTGAAGCAGTTGGAGCAATTTGTAAATTAACATCAAAAGATGGAAAAGTTTTAACAAATAATGTAGAATATAATCAATTAGATCCTTTACTAAAAGCAAAATATAATCCAGCAGGTGATGTTCCTAATAAAGAAGGTTTAAGTGATTTTCCTGGTAATTCAAATGTCCTTATTTTTGAATTAGCTCCTTATTTAAAAGCACTTGATAGAACAAAAGGATTAATTCCTGAATTTGTTAATCCTAAATATGCAGATGATACTAAAACTACATTTAAAAGTCCAACTAGATTAGAATGTTTAATGCAAGATTTTCCTAAATTATTAGTTAATAATGAAAAAGTAGGTTTTAGTTCTTATGAAAAATGGTTTTGCTTTACTACTTGTAAAAATAATTTAAAAGATGGTTGTGAAAAATTAAAAAAAGGTATTTCTGCAGAAACTGCTTTTTCAGAAGAACAAGATATTTATAATTGGAATATTCATGTTTTGAAAGATATTTTAGGAAAATTAACAATTGAAAATACTGAACCTGAAATGGATTTAGAAATTGAAGGTACTCATGTTAAATTTGGACCTAAAATTATTATTTATCCTTCATTTGCTTCTACTGTTTCAGAACTTAAAGATAAAATTAAAGGTAAAATTAAACTTACAAATAATTCAACTTTAATATTAAAAAATGATTTTATTTTAAATAAAGATGGTTGATGTTGATGGTATTGCTATTATTGATGGAAAAAATAAAGATTTTAGAGTAAAAAATAAAGAAGACATGTTTTCTGTCTATTAAAACCTGGAGAAGGAAAAAATTATGAACAAATAAGAGGATATTCAGTTTATATTCAAAATTAAAATTAATAATTTATTTTATTTAAATAATGAATATGGGTATTTGTTTAATTTAAAAAATTAGAGTATATTTAACTTCTTTATTTTTTTATTTTTCATCTTTACTTTTTTATATATTGATTAAAATCTATTTTATATTTAAATTATTTCTATTTGCATATATATAATTTATAATTGAATAATATGCTCCAAAACTTAAAATTTATTATTTTTATAAAAAAAATTAATTAAATCAATACATAAACTAAATTATGGGTTGTAAATCTATTAAACATTCTAATGAAATTCGCCGTATAAATAATAATATGATAACCCCGGGTATAAAAAAAGAGAAAAATACAATGAAAAATTCTAATGTACAAGCAAATACACCTAGAAATAAAATACAAAGTAAAAATTATTCAGTAAATTTTCCAGCTTCAATTGGTGAAATAGAACTACCTATTTATATAAAAAAAGGTGACACAATAACAATAAAAATTATAAATTTGAAATCTGAATGGTCATTTATAAATGATAATAAAATAAACTACAAAGGATATAATGATTTATATTATAATAATAAAAATTTAGGTTGTATTATTTGTAGAATTTCATCAGATAAAACAAAACATTATATAAATAATAAGGAAATTTCCTTTATAAGCCAAGAAGAAGGTAGTATTCTATTATCTTGTAATTTAGATTTAGATAATTATTCTAATTATCAACTAGAAGGTTCTATACAATTAGAGATAATTGGAGGAGAAACAATGAAAATAGATAAGTTATATCAAAAATTAGGATATAATATTGAAATACCTAGTGAAGTACCTAATCAAGTAGATCCAATTAGTGAAAACAAATTAAAACTTTTTACATATATAAATATGGTAAGATTAAATCCAAATCTATTTTATAAACATTATTTATATTATTCAAATGAAAATTTTTTGAAAGATAATGTTCCAATTCCTGAATTAAAAATTAGTAATATATTGACTGAAATTGCTGAAAAACATAATGAATATTTATGTGAAAATGGAACAATTGGTCTTAATGAAACCAATAATATAAGTTTAAAAGAAAGAATTGATAACAATTATTGTGTTTTTGGTGAAAGTGTTTTTTATGGAATAAAGAATCCACTATTAATCGTTATTAAAATGCTTATTGATCAATTTAGTATTGAAAAAAGAAATAGGATAAATATAATGAATGCTAATTTTCAAGAAATTGGAATTTCATTAAAAGAACATTTAATATATCAATTTTCATGTGTATTAGTTTTTGGGAGCAAATCATGAGTATTATTTAATAATTTGGAGAATTTTTTAAAATGATATCTCCTTAAATAGGTTAAATTTGAATTATAATTATTCTATAATAATATAAAATAAAACATTTAATTAATTTTAATATAAAAAAATAATAAAATAATTTATATTATTTTCAATAATACTTTATAGAAATATATCTATTATTTTTTAAATTGAATAATTAATTTTTTAAATATTTCAATAAAAGTAATTGCTATTATATTAATTTATAGTCCAATCAATTGAATAATTTTTTTTTTAGTATATTCTTTATATTTAGCTTTTCATTTGAAATAAAAATAATCTGAAAAGGTTAATCTAAGAAAATTAAATAAATTTCACAAAAGAATTAAAGAATCATTTTTTTTATGTAATATATATATACATTTAAATAATTTAATAAGTTATAAAATAAATAAATTATTAAATAGATTAAAAGAACACAAAAGCCAAAAAATGAATTTCACCAAATAATAAAAACACAAAAACCAATAAAAAAAAAAATTAAAAAAAAACAAAAATAAATTTTTAAATAATCTTTTTTAAATCAAAAAATAAACTAAATTTCAAAAACCAAAAATCCAAAAAACCCAAATCCAAAAAAATAAAACAAAAAAAGCCATAAAAAAGTATATAAAAAAGACAAAAAAAAAAAAAAATAAAAAAAATTATTTTTTTTTTTAAGGTAAAGCTTTCTTACTCATAACATCATAAAATTGTTGAAAAGTAATTTCAACAGCTCCATCACCAACCTGATCTAAAATAGCTTGAATTTCATCATCTGTTAATTCAACACCACTTTCTTCAGCTGCTTTTTTAAGTGATTCAGCAGTAATACTTTCACCTTCAGGTTCAATTTCTTCAAAAACTCTTCTAATTCCTTCTCTACTTTCTTTATCATTAACTTTAGCATCAATTGATGTTAAAAATTTATCATAGTCAATTCCATTTTTATTTGCAGGAGTATCTAATTCAACTATGACTTGATAAATTAATGGATTTTCATCTTGAAAATTTGTCTCATCCATTGCTTCTTTTACTTTTGATATATCTATTCTTCCTGTTCCATCTATGTCAAATGAATCAAATGCTATACGAATGTTTTCTATGTCTTCTTCTGGAAGACTTATTTTTGATGTTGTTGTTGTTGTTGTTGTTGTTGTCTTTGTTGTTCTTTGATTTGTCTGACGACCTCTTGATCCTGTGTCTCTATTTACTCTTCTTGACATTTTTTGATTTTTTTATAATTTATTATTTTATTTTTTTGGGTTTTTATTATTTTTTTTTATTTTTTTATTATTTTTTTTTTTATTTTTTATATGGTTTATATGGTTTTTTTAACATTTTTTTTTGGTTTTTTTTTTTAAGGTTTTTGTATTATTTTTTAAATATAAATGAATGGTTTTTTGGTGAATATTAAAAAATTGGTTTCTTATATTAATAATATAAGTTATTTTGGTATTTTTTATTTTGAAAAAAAATTTTTTACTTTTAATTCATTATTTTATAATTAATCATGATGTTTACTTTTGTTAAATAATTATTTGATTTAATTTAATTTCTAATTTATAAAATTTGAGAATTATTTTTTTGAAATATTTTCAATATTTACGTTTTCAAATGATTAAAAATAATACATTTTTAAAATATATATATTTATTTAATGGCTGCTGTAATTTATTCTCAAAATAATAATAATTATCAATTTCCAATTCAAATTATTCAATATCCTGAAAATAATAATAAAATATTAAATCTAAATACTAATCATAGAGAAGGTATTTTTAATAATAATATTAATGAAAAAAATAAAATGATAATTTTGAATTCAAAAACATTATCAACTAAACCTACTAATCGAAAAAAAGTAAATTTCATTGATAAAATATCAAATAAAAAATTAGTTGAAATTGTAAATATAGAATCTTTTAAAGAATATAATATTATGGAAGAACCAAATCCTTCTTCAAAAAATAATTGTTGTATTATCTTATAATTAAAAAATTTTGGAAATTGAAATTGAAACTAAAATCAAATATACTTTTTAGTAAAATCACTATATATAATTTAAAACTTTTCATAATTATTAATACAATTTTATATAATTAAAAAAATTTATTTATTCAGTTAATATATTCAACAAAAATAATTAAAATTTATTTTTTTTTTATATAACATTTTTACATACCTTTAAATATATCATGAATATATCAAAAAAATTAATTAAAATTCAGATGTTAAATATTATAAAATTATATTAAAAAAACTAATTAAATATAATTTCAAACCCAAGTTATTGTTGAAAAAAATATATTTTTCAAAATATAAATGAATAACAATTTAATGAACCCAAATGATTTGAATCAAATAATGCTATATATGTTTAATAATCAACAAAGGGAAATAAATCAACTTTTCAATGGTAATCAACAATTTAATATTTTAAATCAACCAAACCAATATCAAAGTTTTTTTATTCCTCAAAATTATCCAAATTATTTTTATAATATAATACCAAATCAAAATCCTTTTCAGCAAATTAATATTGGAAAAACTTTTTATCAAGTAAATTATAATGTTAATAAAACAGAAAATGATTATAATACAATTAATTATCATTATCAAAATACTGTTAATCAAAATAATTTATTTAATCCATCAACAAATGTATTTTTTAATAATAATATTCAATTGAATCATAAAAATAATAATAACTTCAAAATTATAAAAGATGAAAAAATGCAATTAAATATTAATGAAAAATCTGAAAATTTAATAGAAAATAATAATGAAAAAAGTGAAATTAAGTTTGATAATAATGAAAAAAAAGATAAAAATCAATTTTTAGAAAAAAAAAGAATAGAAAATGAAATTATTGAAAATAATATTGAAAAAAAAAAATCAGATAATGATATTGTTGATGGTGATTTTGAAATTAATGAAATTAAACAAAGAAGAAATAAAAAAAAAAAAAGAAAAAAAATTATTTCAAAAAAGAGTATAAATAATAATAATAATAAATCTGATAATAAAAAAAAAATTAATAATAAAATAAATAATAATAATAAAAATAATTTAAATAACAATATAATAAATAATAATAATAACAGTATCAAAAAATCGAATTCAAAAAATATTTTAAATCCAATTATAAATATGAATTTAAGGTCTAAAATTAATAATTTAAATAATAAAATTACTTTTCAAAATCAAGAAATAATAAATATTCAAAGTCCAGAGGCAGAATCAATTTTATTAAATGATTTTCAAAATCATTTAAATGATAAATTCTTTGATTTAGTAAATAATAAAAAACACACTAAAAAATATAGAGAATTAAATTATATTTCTTCAACTAATCCAAAAGATTTTATGGAAGAGAATTTTTATAAAAAAATGAAAGAGAAATTTATTCCTAGAACAAAAGAAATTATTAAATTATGTGATAATATACCACAATTTCCTTCATCTTCAATTAATGATGTAAAACCAGTTATATCATCTTATAATTATAAAACATTTAAAGAATTAAATAAAGATTTAAAAATTAAAGAAGTTTTAAATCAAATAGAAAAAATTTGGCCAAAGAATTTAATAAAATGTTATGATGATAGAGTTTTAAATTTTATTGCAATATGTAATTATAATATAAATTTAGCTGTTGAACATATAAAAAATAAAACCAGAGAATTTTTATCATATATTGATGAATTAAATAGACAAAATTTAAATATTGAAAATAATATTATTAACCAAGAAAATATTAATAAAAAAGAGAAAAATAGAAAATAAATGATTAATTGGATTTTAATTATGTATTTTAGTAATTATTTTGTAATAAATAATATTAAAAAAATTTAGTTAATTGAAACAATAAAAGAATTTAATAAATTAATTAAAAAAAAAATTTAAATAATATAAAACCAAATAATAATAATCAGTTAAAAAAAAAATAAAAAAGATATTTAATATATTTTAATTTATATATATAAAATATAATTAAATTAATTTGTTTTATATATTAACAATTGATAAATCTTTTGAGAAACTATTGAAATATTATACAAAATTTAATTTTTATTTTCAATAGTTTTAATTCATAAACAAATAAAAATCTCTGTAAAAACAGATAATTTTATTTTTATTATTACTTCAATTAATATAATACCAAGAATAAAAAATTGTCAAATAAAAAATTTATAAAACTCAAATTTTCAATTGTCATTTTTATTAAAAAATAAAATTGATTTATCATAAAAATCTTTATTACAATTACGGTTAATATAATTATTTACTTCATTCATAATATTATAAGAATTATTCCTTATAAATAAATTTTTAAAATTATTAATTACATTTAAAGTATTTTGAATCTCATAACTTATTCTTTTCATTTTATCTTCGTTTAAATTAATTTTAATTAATAAATTATCCAAAATATTTAAAGGATTTTCACCTTCTCTTATTGGAATATGAATTTCATTTCCTTTATCATCAATTTTAATTTTAAGATTTAAAATTATCTCTTTTTCTTTTTCTATTTTTTTCATTATAAAAGGTTTAAATGTTTTAGGATTTAATTTTTTTGGATAATTAACAATTATATCTCTCATATAAATATATTTCTTTTTATTTTCTTTTTGACTTTCTTTTATATTAATCATAATATTATTATTAAAATTCAAATTTTGAAATTGATTAATTTGACTATTATTATTATTTAATTCTTGTATAGAAAATTTATTATTCGAAAAGTTTTCCTCTTTTTTAACAGTTTTTTCAATAATATTATAATTTTGTGGATATATATTATAATTATAAAAGCTCTTATTTAAATTTGGATACACTTTTTCTACATTTATTTTACTTAAACATTGAGAATATAAATTAACCAAATCATTATGCCCATTGTGAATATTATATTCATTAAAAATATTATAATGAATATGTGTAGAAATATTTTTATTTTTCTTTTTTTTTTTTTTAGGTTTTTTTTTTTTCTTTTTATCTTGAGGGAAAATTATTACATTATTGTAATTATTTCCATTATTATAATTAGTATCATCTTTAAAAATATTTTCAACAGAATTTGAAATTTGTTTTTTTTGAAATAATAATTTACTATTTAACTCTTGATTATTTGTAAATGAATGACTTTCACTTGGTGATAAATTGTTACCAGTTGTAAATGAAGTAGTATTTTCAGATTCATTTTCTTTGAACAAACTCAATTTTGGACTATATTTTAAAAAAGAATTTTTTTGATTCACATTTGATTGATTAAAGTCATTTAAAAAATCAGAATTATTCAAAATTGTTTTAATTTCATCATTTTCTTTTTTTTTTATATCAGTTTTTGTTTCTTTGAAATAAGTTTGATTTAAATCTTGATTATTGATCTTTGCATTTTTATTTTCTGTTTTTTTATTATTTTTTCCTTTCTTTTTGACTTTTTTTTTATTATCTAAATTCTCTAAAATTTGATTTTGTTTTTTTTTTTTGCTTGATTTTTGAAAATTCTTTTTTGGAAAGAGTGAAAATCCTTTATATTCATTGGAAGAATTATTATTTGATTCATAATAATTATAATTATCAATTTCTAATTGATAAGGATGTTCAAAAGAGTTTTTTTGGATATTATTTTTTCTAGAATAAAAAAAATTTTTTTGTTCGTTTGGAAGAAATTTATAGGATATTTCCATAATTAAATGAGGTTTATTAAAATAAAAGTTAATTTTTATTTCTATTGATTATACAATATTTTTTTTAAAGATATTTTTACTATTAAGTAAAAGAAACATTATTAATTAAATTTTTACAATTTTATTTTTTGAATGTACTTATTCAATATATGTATTTTATTATTTCAAAGTATTGTGAAATATCTTTATGAATTTTTAAATAGAATCGTTTTATTTTATTGATTATAAATCAACAAATTATTATTTAATTTTTGATTTCTCAATTATTAGTTTTTTATGCTTTCTTTATAATCATTTTTTTCCAAATTTTTTAAATTTTAAAAGATTTAACATTTCAGACATTTTATATTATTATTTTATTGATTTTTTCAATTTAGATTTTTTTTGAATTGAAGAAATTTATTCTTTAAATATTGTGGTGGTTATTTTTTAGCAGTTAATAATAAATTATAATTATTTATATCATTCTTTTGTGTAGAAAAATATACCAATAAACTGTTAATTTTGTTATTTTTTTACACTTTTTTTTTTCTCACGAAAAAAAATGAAAAAAAATCTTTTTTAAACAATTTTTTAATGGTTAGTAATATTTCGAAAGTAATTTCCTTAATTTATTTAAATTATACTTTAAAATATTCAACAAACAGTTTATTATTATATTTACTTTAATTTTTTTTAATTTAATTATTTTAATGGAGAACATACATTTTAAGCTTTTAAAAATAAAATCAATTTAAATATATATTTAAATTATTTTAAATTTTTTTTGATTCTTAATATTAATAGTTAACAATTTAAAGGATTTCTTATTTTCTTAGTTTTTAAGGTTTTGAATATAATATTTTAAATAAAACTCTTAATTAAATATTATTAAAAACTCATAATATATAAATCAATAGATATAAAAAAATTCTTTAATAATATTGTAAATTATATTTATTTTCATTTTTCAAATAAAAATTAAAGTATTTTAACAGTTTTATTAAATATTATAAATTTTTTTTCATTCTTTTTAATAAACTTTTATATTAAACATCCCATATTAAAGAAAAATAATAAATATTTTAATGTAACATGAAAAAAATTTAAAATATAAAAAATAAAGCAATAAAAAAATAAAATAAAACTTAATAAATAAAAAAAAAACAAAAGAAAAAAAAATACATAAAACCTAATAAAAACCTAAAAAAAAATAAAAAAAAAAAAAATAAAAAAAATTAAAAAATTAAAAAAAAAATGATAAACAAACCAGAAGTATATTTCTTTGGACAAATAACAGGTGCATCAGATTTATCAGAAGGAGGAGATGGAATATTTCTAGAAGCTTATTTCAGTAGTGGAAAAGAATGGTCTTTTATATCAGGAACAAAAATCTTATATACACAAAGTGGTTATGTTGATGAAGATGAATTTGTATGTTTCTCACATCCATTTGATTTACATTACTCAACATTATCATATTCAGGTTGGCCAAAAATAATAGTTAAAATTTGGAAATTAGATGAAACTGAAACTATTGATTTAATGGCTTATGGTACTTTTTTTCTTCCTAATAAATCTGGATTTCATGATATTGAATTTTATACTTGGACTCTTCATGGTGATAAAGCAACTGAAATTGAAAGCTATTTTTTAGATTCTAAACCAATGCTTAGAAATATGGATCCTGTTTCTAATAATTTAGAATTAAGAGAATGGCTTACTACTAAACCTGGTCCTAAAGTTCATTTAAATGTTGAAGTTCTTTTAAAAAATTTTAAGGGGAATGAAAGGATTTTGGCTAAGTAATTTATTTTTTTTTAATTTAAAAATGAATTTTTTTTTATATTTTTTTATATATATGATGTTTAGTTTAAATATTTAAATTTACATGTATTTTATTTTTTTAAATTATAAAATTTATGTTAATTAATAAGAAGGTTGCTAATTTAAATATAATTAATTTATTTGAAAAATTTTAGAAAATTATTTGTTCAGTTTTAAATAATCTTATTTAAAACAAAAATTTTTCATTATTTTTTAAATATTTTTGACTCATTTTATGATAAACTATTTTTTCATTTTTTTTTAAATATTTATTTTATTTAAGTTAGTATAAAAAAATTTCTTTATTAATTTTAAAAAAATGTTATTTAACTTATTTTA